>JAAIXI010000245.1:2824806-2920369 GCA_013403645.1 Heliconius nattereri | reverse complement strand
AAGAGAATAGTAGGTAGTCTGTTGTTTATAATTTCTTTCGTTTAAGTTTTCTGTTGTTTGTGTTATTTATTTGTGTTTATTTTAAAACAATTGGAAAATCCTTATTGGAACTACGTAAATGCGGGTTGCATTAGGGTTAAATTAATTTTCACATTATCTTAAGTGCTTTGCAAACATACATTATATGAATAATATAATGAATAATATGAAAATACTAGTTAAAGCGGGCGAAGCCGCGAGGGGGTCGCTAGTGACGAATAAATTGGTCCGTGATGCAGGACATGAGAGCCAATGGACTCACCACCGAGGCACTTAAGACCATGCAAAATGGAGTAGGTTGAGTAGGAAGGCAGACCCTGGGAATAGCCGGGATTAATGTCAAGAAGAAGAAGAAGTATAGCGTATTTTGTCCCAATTTTAAACAATCTTTAATCTTTATCGTCTGGCAAGAGTAAAGCGTACGTAAAGGGTTTCTTCCAAACGTTATTAAGACGGATTATAGGTTCTTTTGTTATCTCAATTCAACTTTTTATCTCAAAGACACGAGGATTTTTTTTTGCTAAATTATATTACATGTACTTTGGATATTTAATATTTTATTTTTCTACGTTTATGCAAGTCTAACTCAAACATTAATTACAAGATACAAACTAAATAAGCATACACACTAATTTGTACATGAAAAAAAATCTGATATATATATATATTTTTTTACACTGGGGGCCTCATTCAACGACACCGCCCCGGGGATAACCTCCGACGGGGTTAGTCCGCCCCTGATTAAGACTCTCCGTTCCCCATTTTCCGACGATTTCTGAAGGCATTGCGTCTTAAATGGCGAAATTCAAAGCTTCGATTTGCCTTGTTACCAGAGCGAGGAAATGAAAACATTGAATATTTCATTCCAATGAGTAGCACTCGATTCCGAGGTTACTCTTACTAATCCTGCTATGTACGGGATACAGCATAAAGGGTTAAAAATACCCCAGATGAAAAATATATTGTAAATAAATATGAACTACATTTAACCCGATTAAATATCTCAATTAAATACATAAATTTCATTTTCAATTTCAGTCTGGTATAGTAGGCCAAGATTTGGAGAGAGAGATGAGAGCTCGAGGGTTCACGGTCGGCCATGAGCCAGATTCCTTTGAGTTCTCGACCTTGGGCGGGTGGGTCGCGACCAGGGCCAGTGGTATGAAGAAGAACACGTATGGCAATATTGAAGATCTCGTGGTACAGACTAAAGTGAGTTGGTATTAGTGGCAAATACGGTTGCGACGCTTGTCTATTCGACTTCCACCGGAAGAATCTATTATTTATATTTCTGGTTCTGAATTTCGATCTTGAAAATTGAAAGGTAATTGGGAAATAGAGTGTCTTAACACTAGAACCCCTCTATCCTGCTATATACGGAATATAGCAAAAAATGCAATCGTGGCGAGATATTTGTGAGGCGCTCATATATTTTAAAGAAACATTTATATTTATAAAGTAAGTGTTTTGATAGTAACATTTTCATAAACATAAAATTAAAAAAAATAAATTAAAAAAAATTAAAAATTATTGATTTCCTCCACTCAACACGTAATTCTTCCAGAATTCGGCGGAAAGTGAGGAACGGAGTGTCGTAACACTAGGTTCCCTTTCCTTACCCTGCTGTGTGCGAGATACGGCGTGAAGCTGATTTAATTTTTGACATATTTTATTTTCAGGTAGTTACTCCTAGTGGTATAATAGAGAAAAGTTGTCGGGTACCTCGAATATCCTGCGGGCCCGAGTGGGAGCACGTGGTTATGGGATCTGAGGGATGTCTGGGTGTTGTGACTGAGGTAATGTTTATTATTAAAGTTTAATTTAGATTCACATTGTATACTGGACAGGGCAAAATAGGCAGCTTTCTGCTGAATTCAGGCATAACATGATAAATGGCGGAGCTCAACGCCGCGTTTTACCTCCTTACTGGGCAAGGAAATTACAATATTAAATATTTCATTCTCCCGAGTGGGAACCCTTTTGGTTAAATGTTACTAATTTTAGAAAATTGTTTGTAATTCTTGAGATTTAAGTGTGTAAGTGGTAGAGTGTGTAGTTTGAAATTTAATTAAGATAAATATTTATAAGCTAATAATGTGCGTATTTGTTGATACAAATGCTGCAAAACATTTAACTTTATTTTCTATGTTGACCCATTGATAATAATAATAATAATTATAATTTTCAAATGGTCAACAGAAAAGTTAAAAGTAAATGACAAAAATTAACTTACAACGATAATAATTACATAACACTTGGTTCCCTCTGCCTACTCTGCTGTGTGCGTGCTTTTTGTATAATTGCATAATTTAAAAATTGTATCGCACTTTCCACTCCACAAGCGTTTTTATATATGGAAATTTCAATAAAATAAAAAAAATAACGCATTATTTAAAAATATACTCTCCACTAGTGGGCCCGTGTGGGGCTACGCCCGCTTGAAATAGAAATATAAATAAAGAAATTGAAAACTAAAGATTCTGTCAATTCAGTAAAACAGTTATATAAAATAACTGTTACGGAAATTAGCAAATTTGTCGAAGTAAATACTTTAAATTAACATAACTTTTTTTATTTATGTTAAACCCTATATGTTTTCGGAAGCTTGCCAGAATCCAATAGTGAAAACCGCATCTAAATCGGTTAAGTCGATTCTGAGATTAGACAGACAGACAAACGCACAGACGAACAGACAAAAATTTTTAAAATCATTGTTTTGGGTTCTATTAGGTTAATAAAGGTTTCCGATAACATTTCTTTTTAAATATCTTCCAAATACAGACACCGACCCTCATATGATTTTATTATAAGTATAGATAATACAAAAATTAATAAAAAAAAATTATATTCGCATAGCCACATAATACAAAGTTTCCGTCTACAAAACTAGATGGCGATATTCTGAATCGCGCTATAGTTTGGTTCTCGTGAATAGAGTATTATTCTTGGCACAAGTTTGCTACGAAGACAGGATCAGCCTGACTGTTACCTGCTAAGGATCAAGTACTCATCACTACCAGAAAAAGACCGGACCGAAGCAAGCTCACCCGAACCCAAAGACCACACCAAGAAGCTCTCACCTTATTTGTGACCAAAGAAGGAGGAACTTCGCCGGCACAGGCCTGTGCGGAGGGGAATCCCTTTTTCGTGGACTCCCTGCCCGGACCGAGATGGGCAGAAGGGTTGTGAGGACAGTTAACCACTGCCGCCGCCCGTGCTCATAGGAATGAGCAGCCACCAGCCGCAACCAGCGGCACCCGGGCGCTGCGCTGTACGGCGTACTCGTGCAGGCAATGGACCAGGGGGCCACGTCGAGGGAACACCCTCTCTCCGCGGCGCAAACTGGCGCGCCGTGCCTCGCGAGATCAACGCCCACACCAGCCGCCTCGCCTGCCCCAGGCCAGGCACCCAGGGCCGCACGCAACGCCCACCGACACCAGGAGCCGGAGAAGCGCTCCCCCTCCGCGCGCCCCAGTGTGCTGGATGACGTCATATCTCCGCAGTCGTCACTGAATAGGGACATGGTAGTTTTGGCAGAACTCAAGTGCAATGGTGCGCTGAGACGGGAGCTGATGGAACACATGGCCGTGTTCCTAAACGACCGTACTCGAGCGCTAGACCAGGCGCAGTCGCAGCCCATGTACCAGACTCCGGTGCGCCGTCAGCGCACCGAGCTGCAGCTGCCACACCCGTGACCATGACAGCAGCCCCAACCTTTGCTGATGCCACTCGAAATTCTAATACCAACATCCCAATGGTACCCAGCGCAACACCAGCAACTACAACGAAGCCACCAAAAACGCCACGCTACCCGCCCCTAGCGGTAGAAGAGCTCCCGAATTGGACTCAACACTTTCGGACGCTAAAGATAAAACTAGGACGTGCCCCGAACGCGCGCCCCTTTGGCAAGGGTGTTCGCTTCACTCCCTCATCGGAGGATGAGTACAGAATCCTCCAGTGTTACCTCAGTGACCTTGAAAAGAATGAGAGAATTCACTGGTTCTCATACTCACTGCCCACCGAGAAGACCGTCAAAGTAGCCATCCGGGGACTGCCAGCTTCCACTCCAATAGTGGAAATCGGAGAAGCCCTCTGCGTAGCAGGGTATCAGACAGATTACGTCAAGCGGGCCAGGACTGTTACATCATCCTCGATTCAGCGCCGTCCGCCTGTTGCCAATCAAGCCATCATCCACCCGCATCAGGTGGAAACTGCCGCCGGTTTACAGTCCCTGATGGCCCCGGCCAACGATCCCACATCAAAAGGAGCCCGCCCCACTACTAAACAATCCAAGAAGAGGGGCACGCGCAAGAAGAAGCCATCCTCCGCATCTGAAGGATCGAAGTTAGCAGCAACACCTGCAGTCGCTACAAAATCTGCCACGGCCACCTTGGAGATTGCCATCACGACCCTTAAAGATGTCCTCATTGCTCTATAAGAGGGTGGTGACCCCATAGAGGTCGTCCTTCGAGGAATGACCGCCTTATTTCAAAATGTCTGGACTACGGTTTGTTTATTGGAACGCCTGCGGCCTGTCACCAAAGACCGCACTACTAAAGTGGCTACTAAGAAACCAGAAGGCGCATGGTTCGCTCTAACAAGCGAAACAAATATGAAGAAACTCCGCACCCAGCAGACAAAAGCCCTACGCTTGCTCACCGATGCACCACGCTACGTCCGAAACGAGACAATTCGCCGGGTTCTTGGCATAGAGGTCCTGGACGACTTTGTCTCTCGTTTGGCACGTGGAATTTACTCCAAGGCGGACACATCCCGCCATCATCACCTTCGTACCATCGCCCCTTGGCATGCTCGCCCACCGGACCGCAAGAAGTTTCCTCGGGATATCCTCAACTCGTCCCCAATGTGAAGCTAGAGCCGCTACTCGGCCGCTGAGCGTCTAAGCTGGGCCTCCCTCAGGGCAACTGAGAGTCTCACCTGGCAGGGCGGATCGCACGAGTAGTGAGTGGCTCCCTACAGAGGATACACAGGTCTTCAGGAGACCTCCCAGTGACTCGCCCATAGTTGTGGGCGACGACTGCAACCACGGGCAGGGGGCATTGCTCGAAAACCGTTTCCTCCTTCTCCTTGCGGGGGAGTGAGAAGACCTCGACGATGCAACGAAGACAGACGGATAGATTCAGGCTTAGCTAATTTCAGCTTGATACCTCATAATTTTGGAATGATGTTGTATTTACACAACTTCACTTATATTATTAATTAATAAATAAATTATTTAAAACACGCAATTTCTGCCGATTTTTTCAGGGAGAGTTGAGTGGTGGAACTCAACGCCGGACTTTTGCTTTGGTGCCAGAGCAAAGAAATGTATAAATAATAAGTCATTCTCCCGAATGAGAATTGAACTCCCACTTATGCCGCTGCGTAGTGCGCACCAGTGTGCGCATTATCCTTAAACAATAAGATACGGCGAAATCACGTTTGTTTTTTCAATAATTCATGACAACGCTTTGTATATTAATAAAATCCTTACATATATTGTAATAAATACTTACAGTATTCATACTTAGGTAACACTAAAAGGTAATTAAGCAATGCAAGTATAGTGAGATGAACTGCATCATCATTGATCATCGAGCAAACTAGAAATGAATAAGTGCCAGATACCTTTGTTTATTATAACAAGTCAACGCGCCGAATCACCTCCCCGTACACACGGACGATTGTATATATCCGTACTTCGTTTATATGTACTTCGGCAATTCTTAAAAAATGGTGTATATGTCGTTATGTACGTGAGAAAACCGCAGTAAAAACCAACATTTTTGGCGAAAAACAAATAAATACAATGAATAGAAAAAATAATAGGACAAAGAATTATGAGTTGAATTATGTAAAAAAACGATTTGGCAAAAATGCAGTTCAGAAAGTCTTCTTGTTCTTTGCTGTCGTCGATTAAATGGCTTCAGCCCCCTGCCAGACACCTTTAAATTGATAAATTATAAGCGTCTACGAATCTAATATACTAAAGTGTAAAAATATTATTTGCTCCCAATATATTTGTAGGCGCTTATACTTGTAGCATTTTTTTTTTAAATATTTTCTTCTTATTGGTTTGTAAAGCTTTCCATGTTATATATTAATAATAGTTTATTAAAAGTGTAATAGTTTTTTAAAAGAAAATATTATATCGTACTTAATTAAGATAATTGGAGGCCGTCGTAGGGCATTGGAACAAGCGTGCTACTTTGTAAAAATTTTAATTTCCTTGCTTTGGTAACAAGACCAAGAACAGCGTTAAGTTCTGTCACTTAACATACACAAAGTCTCGATTTTTTTACGGACAGTGACGAACGGAGTGTCTTAACACTTACTATGTTCCTTGAAGCGACCCTGCTATATGCGTAATACAGCATGTAGCTTATTGATTAATTGATATATTTATTTAATGTTATTTCAGGTGACATTAAAAATCCGTCCATTACCACCACTAGTGCGTTACGGGTCGCTGGTGTTCCCCGACTGGGAGTCAGGCTTTCATTTTGAAAGGGAAGTAGCGAGGCAGAGACTTCAACCATCTAGTATTCGCCTTATGGATAATGAACAGGTAGGCCTTTATTGTTTAAATTTTGTCTTTGTTTAGAAAAATATTGAATATTATGTAAAGGTAAAATAACGTCATCGTGAAATTTAGGACTTTTCTTTCAGTACATTCATGACAGAACAGTCATGTACTTGTGTTACCATACTATTATGGGAGATTTTTTTAAATATTTTTTATTAAAAACTTTATTTTACTATTAAAAAAACTGTATTACTCTATTGACACAAAAAAATAGTTTTAAATTAATTATTAAAGATTAAATTATTATTACTCCAATAAACAAATACTAAATATATTCTTATTGATCGAAGTAATCATTTGATTTTTTCCTTTAAAGTTATATTTTATATATTTTTGTAAAAAGAAAATATAAAACGAAGTTAAATGTCACTAATCTGTGAATTAAGATGAAAAAAACATGCTTAAAATATACTTTTCTATGAATTTACAGTTTCGATTCGGGCACGCCCTCAAAATGGAACAATCGTGGGGCGGAGTGCTCCTAGACGGCTTAAAACGGTTTTATATTACTAAAATCAAGGGCTTCGACCCTTTAAAACTCTGTGTCGTGACACTCCTGATGGAGGGAACTGTGGCAAGTGTCAGTGAGAGTGAGAGAACACTTAATGCGATAGCTGCAAAGTATGGGGGAGTCCCCGGGGGAGCTAAGAACGGAGAGATTGGTTATACTTTGACGTTTGTTATCGCTTATGTTAGGGTAAGTGTTTTGTTTGTTTTTTATGGGTTTGTAGAAAATAATAAAGCTAACGCTACATCAACCTTACTATAATATCAAATTACTAAGCCTGTTTGTTTTACTTGGCACAGACTTCAAAATTATAAAATCTTTTTATTATTTTATTATATTATATGTAAAATTATTATTTTTTTATAGATTTTTATTTTATTTGTTGTTGAAGTCGGTTTTTCTTCTTGTTAACTTTTGTCTTTTACCTATTTTATTGTTGTTTTCTTTATAGGTGTATAATAAAGAGTATTATTATTATTCTTTTGTTTTTTGGGTTCCGTACCTTTTAAGGAAAAAAGGAACTCTTATAAGATCACTTTGTTGTCCGTCTGCCTGTCTGTCTGTTTCTTAACTTTTATTTATATTACAGGACTTAGCCTTAGAATGCGACGTAGTAGCGGAATCCTTCGAGACGTCGGTGTCGTGGGAGCGCGCGCTGGTTCTCTGTGCGGCGACCAAGGCGCGCGTCCGCCGCGAGTGCGAGGCGAGAGATATACGACACTATCTCATATCTTGTAGACTTACGCAGACGTATGTTTGTTTAATTCTTTTTGTTGTTTTATGTGTGTGTTTGTTTACTGTGCTAAATATAAATAAACTTGTGGCAAAGAACAAAACATCTGATTATGATTAAAAAACATGTATGCAAGTCAATTAATTAATACTGGTTTTTATATTATACCCAAATATACATTTTAAAAATAACTAATATTCTACAGATACGACGCAGGCTGCTGTATATACTTCTACTTCGGTTTCAAGACGGTGGGGTTCAGTGACCCCGTGCACGTGTACGAGCAGATAGAGGAGGCGGCGCGCGACGAGATCATAGCTTGTGGTGGTAAGTTGAATTTATTTTATGGATTATTACCATGATACTAATAGCCACAAGGGTATCCCACATATATTATGGTAGACTGAGGGAACCTAGTGTTAACACACTCCGTTCCCCACTTTCCGATTTTTTTTAAAGATATTTTGACCAGAGCAGGGAAATGAAAATAATAAATATTTCATTATTTCGAGCGGAGATAGAACTCACAACGTACATGCTTGTATCACTGCACCACCACGGTTAGTAGTCGAAATGTGAAATCAATTTTGAGAAAGGTTAAAAATACAAGTTTTTTGAAATATATGTTACAAAAGTCTGATATTACTTTATATAACAACTTGAACCTGTATATTTGGTACATACAATGACGCACGAGTTTTCGTAAAAGAGTAGTAGTCGGCAATTCAGCGGCTGTGGGTCCGATATCTACTCGAAGCAATGAAATATTTAATCGCTCTGGTATCGAGGCAAAGCGTGGCACTGACAGGCCACTCAACACGCAATGCCCTCCATGCTAGATATAATGTGAGCTATATAAATAAAATGAATTTCAGGTTCAATATCCCACCACCACGGCGTAGGTAAACTCCGCAAGAAATGGTACAAAGATACCGTAAGTACGGCCGGAGCGAGCCTCTTAATGGCGGCCAAGCGAGCCCTCGACCCAGATAATATATTTGCACTATCCAATATGGCCTTCGATGAATATACTCCGGTTAAAAGTAAATTGTAAATGTTTTAATGTGTTAATTTTCTCTTTGTTTTTAGAATATGGCACGGTTTCTACGTATAAGCGGACATGTCAATAAAGGTGTTTTGATTTTTAAAAAATGAAATCAAATTAAATAAATAAGCTTCACGCTGTATCCTGCATTGAGTAGGGCAGACAGAGAAAAACTAGTGTGTCTTAACACTGTACCGAAATGTCTCACTATGTCTTAAATTTTATTTTATTTTTAAAAGCCAGATTTACTCTGTTAGATTTCGGTTGATCGTAAACCTGTTGTTGATCTTTTGAAATGTCCGTTTTTTATACGTAGGGACCGTCGATAGTGACAAGACACTATGGTTTTGATTGTGTTGAGTGACGGAGCCCAACGCCGCGCCACCGTTTGTTTTAACAGAGCATAGAAATAAAAAAGGGCAATGTAACATGAACCTACAACCACAGTGTAAGCACTGCCACTGAGTCACAGTATAGGTTGAGATAATATTCATATTAGATATTTTAAAATTTATAAGCGGTAACATAACAATTTTGAATTTCTTTTAGCTTTATATTTTATCCTGCAAACACGCAGGCAGAAGGAACACTCCGTTCCCCACACTCTATTATTAAGACGTCACGTTTTCAGTCAAAAGTGCCACTGCACCATTATTGCATCAAATTTAAGTCTATAACCAAAACATTTTATTTTACTTGGAATTTAAGACTTCTTTGTTAAATAAATTTTAATAAATTAAGCAAGATTAGACTAATTAATCTACATTCCAAAGTTTTACTATTAATTTAATGACAAGTTAGTACATTAAGTTATCACTAAATAATGTGATATAAGCAATTATTAATAAATAATTAATGTTATTAAGAACAATACCAAAAAATACTATTAAAAAAATATGTTTTTAATTTTATATCGTATTAGTATGAAAGTTTTGCTTATCAAATAT
This sequence comes from Heliconius nattereri, assembly GCA_013403645.1. Lineage (NCBI taxonomy): Eukaryota > Metazoa > Arthropoda > Insecta > Lepidoptera > Nymphalidae > Heliconius > Heliconius nattereri. The sequence goes on along the minus strand of JAAIXI010000245.1, from coordinate 2,910,511 downwards.
ACATATATAAAAAAATCTGTAACCAATTATCTCTTTTTTCAATAAATTAACAGCAGCTTCATACGGAACCTACCTCTTAACACTAGTTAAGACATTGCTAGTTAAGTTGCTGTAATTAACGCTGCACTGTGTCTATAGCAATCTATAGCAAGGAAATTATAATTATTTAAATATAAAATTATACCGACTTGACTTTGGTGTCAGTTGAGAGACGAGCCAGAAGGCTAATCAATGACGGGACCCTTGTTGAAACCCAACTGCAGAGCCTTAGCGACCGGCGTAGGGTTGCATCATTGTCTGTGTTTTACCGTATACATTTCGGAGAGTGTGCCCTTGATTTGCATAGCTTGGTACCCCCAGCCCCCTTTTACCTTAAAACTTCCAGGAATCTTCACGCCATCCTTACACGGTAGAAATTCCTACCGTATAAGGATTCTTTATCCGCACTGCGAGAGATTGGAACTCACTGCCGGTGATTGGAACACACTCACTCACTCTGTATTTCCTGTGACATACAATGTGGGGGGTCTTCAAAGATAGAGTCAATAGGTATCTTCTAGGCACACTTCAGTCAAACGCAAGCCTATTCCATATAAAAAATGTTTCACATGTTTCCCTACTACTGTTCTACGATGACCTCAAAAATGAACGAATATTATATATTTATGTACTAATTAATATAATGTGTTTATTTAAAACCCAGAGTGATGTTGCTAACGCAAAAATTATTTGGATAGGTCAATAGTTAGCCCTGTATTCTATGGCAATGGTCGCTAGTTCGGTTCTCCAACTTTGTCAATATTCATAAAATATTTTTAGTTGTATTGCGTTAGATAACGAGATGAGGCTTAAATATCTAGTCCTAATAATAATGTCTAGATAAAATAATTTTACCTATAATAATAAAAGTTTTGTACAATATTTTGTATTCTTAAATAGGCTTCTAAGTCCTAATAATTAATTTTATATGACACCTGAAATAATTATTGAATAAATTTTCTTAATTGTGATATTTCTTTTATTTTATATATCTTAGCTTATAGAATACATATATTATTAGATATATATAGCATGTTATATCTCTATACGGCGTCCTATTTTGCCGAATTCTGTAGGCATTTGTTCATAATTTATCTATCTATATATATAAAATCGAAAGGTCACTCGATCATCACGAAATCTCTAAAACTACCAGAGCTAGGAGTTTCAAATTTTGCATGGAGATTATTTATAGGACGTAGGTGCTCCCTAAGACGGGAATTCGCAATATTCTTTTCCTAAGGGGACGAAATAGGGGTTGAAAGTTTGTATGAAACTTTGTTACTACAAATGCTAGGAGTCTCAAATTTGGCATGGACGTCACTTATAGGACGTAGGTACTCATGGAGACAGAAATTAATAATAACGTAGATCACGCAGGCGAAGCCGTAGTCATATCAATTAAAGTATCTAATGAAAGTGAAACAGACCTCGTTACTTAAGAGTCTGCTTAACTAATTATAATAAGATTAATAAATTTACATTTTGTTAATTGAATTTTTCAGAAACAAAAAATATTATTTATGATTTATGATATTATTTGGAATAGAATAGACTTAAAAATATTTTCATTCTTTACTTTCTGTCAAAAAAGAATATGTTTTCTCAAATTTAAAAGTCTCACTCTCAACTAGAAAATAATAGACTGAATTTCAGTTTACATAGTTTGAATTCGTAATGAAACAATAATAATTATTAATTAAAACTTGACATAAACAGTAATCTCATCAACTCTCGAAAACAAATCTGAATTATATTAATGTAATTTTTAAATAGTAAATAAATGGAAATATTATATATATATATAGAGTAAAGAGTAATTTTGTACAATTAAGTACAATATTACATCAAAAAATAAGTAGGATTCGAACCCGCAACCTTTAAGGCGCGTTTGTCAGAATTTCTAATTCGCTGTTATTTATGCTTCACCGTGAACCAAACGATAGCTTGAATTATTTCGTTGTAACGCCATCTACAATTTCATTTTATAACTAAAATCTTAAATAATACTGTATACATTTTTATTTTAAGATGAAAGTAGTAGTAGTAGACTATAATCTCATATAAAATGATTTTGAAATGCTTTAAATATATAAATATAATAACTATCGTAATAATTAAACGTAATTGCTATGCTATATTTTATTGTTTAAGTAATTTATTAAATGCACAAATTGCATTTGTTTGTTTTAAAATAAGCCTTTTTAAAATATAAATAGTGTTAATACGCGTATATAAATAGTATTTTATCAAATCGTTTAATTGAGTTACTGAAATTGTTTTCAAATGATATTCTTATAATATGGATATGGATACAATACGGAAGATAGTACCTATTTAGAATTTTTGGTCTTCAATATTTCCAGTCACATATAAAAGTCAAAATGGGTCTTTTAATTTAAATTTGTTGTGAATTTTAATTTGAATCTAAAGACGATACTATATAACAATACCCTAGAAATTCTTCTAATTAAACAATTCAATAAATCTAGCAAAAAGCAATTTAATGAATTTGTTTTCCTTAATCTTTATTATTATTGCAATAATCACAAACAAAGGCGTACGTTACGTGTTGATAATTTGGTATAGTGTATTATAGTTATTGTTATTTTTATTTAACATTATACTAACTTTTAATTATAAAAATATTTTAACTTAGCTCCCAAGCTCATAAAATAATACTGATTATTATTGTCATTAATTACTCAGTTTTATTTTATAACTATCATGTTAAATAGAAAAACAAATATTTTACATTAAAAATATATTATTGATTTCCGTTTTGCCGCCTTTTACACATTTTAAGTATGGCGTGTTGGCTTCTTCGAAAGAGTCTTAATTATTTTCGTTTTTTTTATTAAATTAAAGTTGAGGTTGCTTTGCTTTTGTATTTTGCGGGTAGAAGTATATAATTGCCACCAAACTTCATTTTTTAACAGATACTTTATCTTTTTATAGTTTATATCGTATAATTTCACTTCAAAATGATCGACTTGCTGTTGCCCTTACAACCTTTTATTAAATTCAATAATGTTTACACCGATAACAATATATTTCGGTTGCATTACAAGTTGACTGTATTAATGCTACTAATATTCACTATGTTAGTAACTTGTAAGCAATTTTTTGGTGAACCCATACATTGTATGGGCGATGGCGGCAATAAAAATGCGATTAATAGTTATTGTTGGATCTATGGAACCTATACGTTGAAAAGTAGACTGCATGGTAAGTTTATTTTTTATTTAGAAACTTATTTCTTTACAGAACTCTTTGTTTCATTTTGTATATTTTGTGGAGCTATGTACTTGACATTGATATTGTTCATAAAATTTTATCCTTAAGGTGTAGAAGGAAAACACAACATATATGCTGGAGTCGGTCCTCACGATTCTAACAACGACGAACAAATAAAACACACTTATTATCAGTGGGTATGCTTCATGCTTTTGGGTCAAGCCACTATGTTTTACATTCCACATTACCTCTGGAAAAGTTGGGAAGGTGGCAGACTGAAGGCACTAGTATCGGATTTAGGTATATATATATTTTTGTTATTATTTCTGCTTTTAACATTTCTATGGTGTATAAATGTGTGGAAACTTAATAAGTTTTTGAATCACTTACTATGTATTAAACTTTAATATTTTATTGTACTTACTATGAGTTTCTCCACTACACAGAGTGTCTCAACACTCGGTTCCCTCTGTCTACCCTGCTGTATGGGATACAGCGTGAAGCTGTTCTGAAAAAAAATAAACTTTTTATTTTAGTTATACAAAAAAGATCTTACTTAATATTTAGAACAATATATAATTTTTTTCACAGCTAGTCCAATAGTCGCTAAAGACTGGCTGGAGGTCAGACGTGAAGAACTTATTTCCTATCTCAAATACACTAATTTTCACACTCACAAAATGTATGCTTTACATTACGCGTTTTGTGAGCTCCTCAATTTAATGAATGCGGTAAGAAATGTTTAAAAATTATTAAATTTATAAAATTATTATATTTATAAGTGAAAACCTGAGCACCGAGTTTAGAAATATACTTCAAATAATAGTAATGATTGTTTAATTATTAAAAATAATAAATATTTTAGAATGATACATTTTTTATAAAACTTAATTTTTTGCAGGTTGGCCAAATATTTCTTTTAGATATATTCTTAGGTGGTGCATTCCGTAACTATGGGGCAGCGGTAGCTGCATTCTCTTATATTCCGAAAGTGCCATCAGACAATTTAAGTGTTAACTCTGTCAACCCTATGGACCAATTCTTTCCGAAGCTCACAAAGTGTTGGTACAGAACCTATGGCCCTTCTGGCTCAGTACAATTGCAAGACAAACTTTGTGTATTATCTTTAAACATAGTTAATGAAAAAATATTTGTTATTTTATGGTTCTGGCTTATTTTTCTAGCATTTTTATCTGCACTGGCTGTTTTCTTTAGAATTCTAGTATTTTCAGTACCGACGCTCCGCACTTATATGATTATGGGACATCTTAAATATGTCGAAAGAAGTGTTGTTAAAAAAATAACAAAGCATTTTGGTATTGGCGGTTGGTTCATTTTACACTTGCTGGGCAAGAATATAAATCCATTAATTTATAAAGACCTTATAGTAGAGCTATCTAAAGATATATGTGAAAAGCCTTATGCTGTTTGAATTTATGCTAAAAATATAACTAGTTTTTTTTTAATCTTGATTTTTTTTTCTATTAAAATTTGAAACAAATTTTTAAGAAAAAATTGATTTGTATTCTACAGAAGAGTAGTATTTTGTTTATTTTTAAATAACTATTGTTAGATAATTATCATTGACAAGTCTCTTTGTTGGTTTTATTGTTTTTGTTAATATATAAGCTTAAACTATCTAATCACAATTATCCCTTGTAAAAGTAAACTTCAAAGAAAAAAAAATCACCAGGTTTTTATATCCTTTTATGTCTTAAAGTGTTATTTGATATCAAAATTTACTTTATCTAATTACACATTAATTTGAAGATCCTATTTACTTAATAATTAGCAATTAATGTAATTAATTTACAATCAGTAAGTACAAATAAATGTATATTAGAAATAGGTTTGTCTACTGAAAATAAAGACATTTAAAAAAAACTATTACAAACTTATTTTATGGAACCTTATTAATTTTAATACAGTTATTAATTGCATGAGAACACAATTTATAATTTAAACATTTGTAGATATCTTATAAAACTTGATAAGCCTAAAGTAGGCAATCAAAAATTACTTTTATATGTATGTAAGACATTGAACTGTCAGGTTTTATTCATATTCATTTTTTCTTTGAGCACTATCCAGAACATCCTCGGCAACCACAATGTACACATTCAACAATCCTCCCTTCTTCTAATTTACTTTTAGGTACTCTACAAATACAGTTAGTAGCAAAATTTGTATCTCTTGTTTGTATACATCTCAAACAGCACAAATTTTCATATCCTGTTTTCTTCCACTTTGCTATAAGATTGGCATCTGCTATTTTTTCATTTAAGCAATATTGATATAATTCCCTACTGATTGCTTTTCTTCTATAAAATAAATCATATATGTATCGAGATTTTTGATGATGTATCTTGAATATTGGCCATAAAGATTCTTGTTTTCTTTTTCCCTCATGTGGTTCTGTCTCGGCTGGAATAAATAAAAATTGTCTATAACTGCTGAAGAGTCCTTCAGTAGATATAAATAGCTAGATAGTAAGACTCGTGGTAAACTGCAATAGCATATAACTGTGGGTTCAAAGCAACTTGGGGAAATTAAAAAAATGCTTTGATAAGACTGAATATGCATTTAATAGTATGGCATTGAGTTCTGCTACTCATCATGTCTCAAATTTTTTCCTGCATGCTCGATATATTTATGACAAACATGAAGGTAAAAAACTGTAGTAACTCTAAATTTAATAAGTTCAGTCTCCATTTTCTTGCTGTTTCTGTAGTCTATTTACATATATTTTATTAAGCATTTTCATCTATATAAGTGTAGATTTAATTAGTCATAATAAGATAGTATTCTTTGCTGGTAGAATGTGTGTGATGTTTTTAATTATTTAATCCGCAGCCTACATTATTCTATAAGAACGATGAAAAACAATACATGCTAGGTTATATACCTTCTCTCATTTTTTGTTCCAATTCCTCAAGGGTTGGTTCAATCAATTCCCATCCATCTGGCGGCGGCTTACGGCTACGACGTACTTTCGGCATGGTCTTAGGACTTTACTGTAAAGTGAAGATACATTTTTCTACAAGCCACCACTTTATTAAAATAGTTACAGTATATCATTTATACACACCTTAGTGAAATAAATCTTGATAATTTATAGAATACAATACACTGTTTTGATAGTTTATAGAATAAGCTCTCAAGTTTATGTTATTTAAACAATTTAAAAACATCTAAAACAATAATTCATCACCGTCGAAGTAACCACAGAATACGGATAAAATATTGTCAACTGTCACGTTCATGTGTCAAATGCAATTGCAAGCTTCATAGATAAATTATTTTAAGCTTAAGCATAACTGCTGTCGATAACCTATAATTTCTTTTTAATACTATTTTGCTTTAATAATATGCAATAAATCCATAGCCGATAATAACTTTTTGTCAAACAATATGAACGTTTTTAACCGATTTTTGTAAAACGTTATCAATTCGACTGTATTTATTTTCGTGATTTTTACTTCTGAACTTTTAACTAAGAACTAAGTGAAACGATTTAGATGATTCATTTTTTTTAAAAGCTAGCGCTTCCCATTTGGTCCCGTTGTAATTAGGTCCATTCCTGACAGTGGTATCCACGAAAAAATCACATAAGTCAGAAATTTACATTACAAGATTCTGGATGCAAACTTCATATCGCATTGCGTGCTGAATTGTAAAATCCAGTACTGTTTTTTGCTATAATGGATTGAGAACAAGATATAACTATATTTTCAATAAGAGGGCGCGAAATGATTTTTGACGAAGTCAAGTTAATCAGTCAGTTAAGTAGTTGGTCAGAGCGCTTGGACGGTTTCCAAGGAAGCGCGGGTTCAAATCCTGCGAAATTTTATACGTTTTCTGAAGTGTTAATATTCTAAACACATATCAATCATAATCATATGCTTAAAAATATACATTTACATAATACAACGGCCTCTAAAAAACCGCCGTGGCGCAGAGGCACAAGGGTGCGACTTCAGTACCTATAGTCACACCCTGCGACGGTAGTGGATTTAATCCCACTCGAGGGTATGAATTTATTAATATTTTAATTTCTTCTCTCCTTGCCTGGTATCGAGACAAAAAGTCCAGTGTTGAGTTCCGCCACTCAACAAACAATGTCTTGAAACATTCGGCGTAAAGTGAGGAACGGAGTTTTTTAACCCTACGTTCACGTAACTCTAAAACGTTAATAAAAAATGCATTTTTATTTCACTTATTTTTAAAAAGCGCAACTCAGCGAAAGTGCAGCATATATACATATTAAATCGCACATAGTATAGCATATTATACTAAGAATTAGAGGATGAAAAGAGAAAGAGATCACTACAACTATTGACGCAATAAACCCGCGTTTAGTATAAAATAAATAAATAAAACACTTTGCAATAATCGACATTCCATAATTTTGACTCAATCGATTGGCGAATATTAAACTATAGTTTTCAATGACCGTCACAACATTATACCTGTATGTATGAATAACGGGGCTACCTACCTATAGCTACGTGCGTTTCGTCTCTCTCTAACTTAAAGTTATAACTTACGTGTGAAAGAGACAGCTATAGTAACACAACATTGCCGCCGACTGGTGGAACTTGGAATGCGGTGCGTTCGCGCACCTCAACACAACCAGTCTTTCGTTCGCTCGCGACCGCGTCGAAACAAATCAAAAATTAAACAAATAAAATTACGAAAATATGTGTGAAATTAGTTGCAACAGTGTCTGTTGATAAGTGTTCAAGTGACGATAGTGTTTCAAGTGTGTGTTATGAAGCTTAGCTGACGGAGGGACAGCGACACCGGCTTATTTACCTGTAAGTCTTGCTACGTGTTGGTGACGTTGCTTTTTACTCCTGGAAGTCCTTGTGTTGACTTGAGACTAGTTTTTAATTTGCAGATTCTATTTAGAAGTTCGCAGTGTCTGTGGCTTGATGATTTTTTATTTAATTCTTTGGCTGAGAAGGTTGTTGACTGTGGAATATCATTAGTTTTACTATATATGAACCTGCTAAGTACCTACGTATTTATTGCAACGTACTTGTTTATAAATTATAGCACGTATAATTCTTTAGTATCACAAGATATATTATTGTGAAAAATTGCAAAAAACATGAAAGAAATCAATGAACTCCATTATAATAACGATATGTTTACATTGACCTACATATTAATATGTAATAGCAATCGAATTATAATCTACCACTGATAGAGCAAAAACAATTGCGAATCTGCATAAACATCACAAAAAGCCGCAACGACATTAATATGAACTTAAATAAGTATATTTAACTTACTTCGTTTAATTTTGTAAGGTCGGAATATGATATAAAAAGTATAAGTATAATACTTACAGATTATTAAAGCAAATCAGAGTTGTTTTTTTTATAAACTTTTTTTGTTAATTCTTTATAAATATCTCATAATAACAATTTTGAAGGTTGAATATAAAAAAATATTATATTTCATACTGTTTTTAGCGACAGAATATAAAGTAAATAGAAACAAGACATCCGCTCACGATTTTCATTCATTGTTTATTTTAAATAATTCGTGTCTCAGTGTAGCTATTTATTATTTATTATTTCGTCGAGCTAATTTGTAAGTCGATATTATTTTACTTTGTACATACTAATAGAATTTTAAAATGACTTAAATAAATTTATACAATTTATATACTGGTCCTGGCAAAAAAAGATGTACGGAAGTCTACGTTTGATGTAAAAGCAGAATTAAGAAAAAAAAACTTGTAACGTTAGTATTCAACCTGTGTCAAAAATTGTCAAATTAAATATATTTAATTAACCTAATTCGCTTTCCTGTAATTAATGACTACTAATCGACATCTAATGATTACTCTAAATCTTTCATTAATATCCTACAAAAGAATTCAACGACATTTCATAATTGTTCAAAAGAAATATAACTGTTATTTAAAAACTTTATTTTCTTATGTTTTTATTATTCTTATTACACATCTATTACTTTATCGCACCTTAAAAAATTATCTAGAATTTTATTTTATGAAAAATGCTTTCGGTTTTTTAGCTATACTATGATTAATGTGGTGTTATATTGTTATTTATATTTTTTATTCATAAAATGGACTAGAGAATTAAACGCGGCTTCGCTTCGTTTCGGCTCGTTTTAACTTATTTTTGTATTATATCCAATGACTAATATATATATTTTTAATAAATAGCAACCTGTCTTTTTAATACATCTTACAATATATATACAAAGGTTCATGATAATCGTGAAACCGTAACAAACTAACATTCACATTTATAGTATTACTATAACGTACTTTCATTAAAAAAATCATTAATAATATTACAAATAGGCTACAGATACATTGTTTTTATATAAGCAAAAGCTTCTTGAAGTATAGATAATGAATCATCTTCCACGATGACCTCTCCTGACGGCTACGCAAAGGTCACGGCCCGCACGCCAAACAGATGAGCTGTGAATGAAGTTGATGAACACTTCTATTATTTATTTAAGAATCATAAAATTAAATGGCTAGAAAATAACTGTTGGCCTCCATTTTTGTTTAAACAATAGGTTTTTTTCATTATTTTGTACGTTTCTAATCGTAAGGCCTAGCAGTTTTTGACCTTAGCTAAGTATATGGTTAATTTAAAAAATATTAATGAACAAAAATGAAAGTAATAGAAACTCTTTTATTAAAGATTTTTTCTGACTACAAACGTGATTCTATTCTGCTATATAATATTATTCTGCTCCTATAGTAAGTACCTAATAAATTATTATAACTGCATTTCACTTTATAGGGCAATAATATCATATGTACGACATGAAGCTCATTCGTTTAAATCTCACGATGAAATTTTCTTGAGCATACTTTAGTTACACTTAATTTTGTATTCCCAGTATTATTATTTAGGTTACATTCTATAAAATATAAACACTTCACATTTCAAACTGCGTATAGTTGGAAAGTTCTTGCATTTTCCCATATTTACTATGTTAAATTTCGGCGTAGATTCCAAATCACAATTTTTCACGATAAAATCAATCTAACACTAATACGTTAAATTGAAGAACTTAAAAAAATCATATAATATATGATTATTATATACATGAAGAAATGAAAACGAACAATCTTTGTATGATGAATTTAGTAGAAAGCCGCGATATAGTCGATATTGGAAAAGTGTTTTTAACGAATTTCTCCTCAGCATTGCAAAACAGTTGCGTACACGCATTGGTTGTAAATTGCTTTTTGATAACATTATTACTTTTTTTCAATAGAAATTCTTACTTTTCCCCTCATTTTATGTGGTCATGGTATGTATAAAAAGATTTAAAAAAAAACTAACTAAATATTTGCTTTAAAACACATTCTATTGTTTCGAAATTGCTGTTCTAGACAACACAATTCATTAAATTCATCTTCATCCATATTATTTTACTGTGGTTAGGTTATTTTTTGTTATAATATATTAGTACTAGCGGACGCGCGCAGCTTCGCTTGCTTATTTTAATTCTAATAAACCACAAAACATACTTTTCAATAAAATATTTTTAAGAGTTAATTTCAAATTTTATGAAAATCGGTGGCGATTTAAAGATTTTTCCATACATACTTTCAACCACTTATTTGCACCCTTAGGGGACGAATTCTAGAAAACCATGAAACATGTGTTCAATTAAATACTTTTAAGAGTCTGAATTTCAAATTTTATAAAAATTAGTGCCTATATAAAAAGAAATCTATACAAACTTATAACCCCTTACCTGCACCCCTAGGACGAGAATTTTAGAAAACGATGAAATACGTGTCTAATTAAATACTTTTAAAAATCAAAATTTAAAATTTTATAAAAATCGGTGCCGATTTAAAAAAAAATCCATACAAATTTTCAACCCTTATTTGGGGGTCAAATAAGGGTTAAAAATTTTCAAAATCCCTTCTTAGTGGATGTCCAGATTACGAAAGTTAACATCTGTCCAAATTCCACGTTTCAACGCACAGCGGTTAAGGCTGTGCGTGCGTCTTACCTCAGTCAGTGAAGACAAGTCCTTTTATATATATATATATAGATAACACTCTTGACCCTTCCAGCGCCGCTTGTCTACCAAAGCGAGGAAATAGAAAAGCTCATTCTTTCGAAGATTGACGTAACAACCATTGATATTGCAGTTCCACTGCACTACGATGGAATTTTGTTTAATTTGAATTAAACGCCGTAGTTTATACTTCTATAAATAAAAACAATCATAAGTTTATCTATTATTTTTTCTTTATTAAGTAAATGTAAGCCGAAATCAACATAATTATTCAATTACTTAATCAAATATTATATCTTAACTTCATTTAAAATAAAGGTTCGCTACATGGAAGTGCTTTCATATTATGTCATTGTAACTACAGCAAAACGTACACAGTTAGCTACGAACGTCGATATTTAATTACTTTTGTACCTAGTTGTAGGATCCTTCGCGAAGTTCTCTATGATGTCATGTTGACTGCCAATCGCAATGAGTAAATAAGTATTCATTCTTAAACGAATGCGGATTTAAAATAAAATATAATTTTTATTTAATTTTAATCTAATTTTAAAATATAATTTTAAGCTTTTAGGATTGTTAAGCTGTCAATTTTTCTATTAAATAAAAAACCCTTTAGTATGAATTTTGAGTTTTTATTAATAAGTTTTAATTAGAGTTTGAATTTTGAGTGATCGCAGTATATTTTTTTATTTGGACAGCATTATGGCAAAGTAGGAGGTTTAACATTTGACATAATAGAAGTGGGCTCAATTTTCATATACGAAAACATGAAGAATAAGAGAGATTCTATTTTTACTTACTCTTGTTACTAGTTAATTTACAATAAAAAAAATATAAAACAACACTACCCTGCCATATGTGGGATAAAGCGTAAAGCTAGAAAAAGAGAAACAAAAATACAATATAAAAAATATATTAGATACTATACGTGCAAGTACTATATGTATATACAAAATATAGAAAATATAATAAATTTACTAGGAAATTACTTAGTATTTATTGTTTGTTTCATATGTTAGGCATTTATAATAAAGTTATATTATACTTAAAGCGTAATGCTCATTTACTTTCATTTTGAACAACAACTAGAAAGGCGCCATTAATCTTAAAGTTGTTGAAATAAAATGATTTAAACATCTTCTTCAATCGTATGTTCATTATAAGCAATGGAAGATTTATTATAGAGATGTCAGTAGTGAAACATTTCGCAATAGAAATGGTTGCAAAATAACTTAACTTGTCCATATGTTACAGTCCATATAAATGTAAATATTACTTTAGTAGGATGAGAAATGGAAACTAGGCTTAACGTATAAGCCAAAACGATTTGTAAAATATACCTAGATAACTTGTTTTTACAAATATTTTTGGAAACATTAACTTATAGAGTTAAACATCCTTATTTTCGGTTCATTTGGATACATACATACAAGTGATCTGATTTTTTTATAGAAAATACGTATTCAATTCACTACTGAAATTTTATTAAATATGCACACTGTACATTTTTTACCATATTTAATAATTGTTCTCTTCTACGTTTCTTAATATTTTACATTTTTTTTAATGAATATCGGAGTGACAATTAAATTCATATTTAGTAACTGTATACCTNTTGTACGGTAAAAAAAGAGAAATAATATTACACAACAGAAAAATGCATGTTTTTAAGAGTGGTCCAGTTAAAATACTGCCTTCACCTATAACAATACAAAAAAAATATATACAATATATAAACAAGAGGGTTAGTAATCTAAATCTAAACTAAAATCTATACTATTATTAATTGTTCTCTTCTACGTTTCTTAATATTTTACATTTTTTTAATGAATATCGGTGTGACAATTGAATTCATATTTAGTAACTATATACCTAATACGTAATAAAAATATATATAATGAAATATAAACAATTTTAATTCAAATGGCTGCAAACTGTGACAACAGATTCTTTCACGTTTTAATTCAAATGAAGTGGATAAAAGTAGGCCCGCACACATCGGAAGTGACCGCCATTGTACTCGCAGAAGTACGGTTTACATTTAATTATTATCTGTGTAAATATCTTTAAATAATTTTGATTTATATAGATTAAATTCGTAATTATTATTTACACACATATTTGGCTTTTTGACATGGTTACGACTAAAAATAAAAAACAAAAAAATATATAATACTCGTATATAATTAAATTATATAAATTCTAATTTATGCAATAAATACACTCATTAATCATTGCTATACACATTCGACTCTGGCAATACTGGCTATAGTGTGACATCCAGAATAATAAGCTTTAAAGTGAAAAAGATAATTAACGATAGTTCTGCACTTTTGATACTTTGTTGTGTGTGTTGAAAAGTAAGCAAATGCAATTGCCCCAGAATAATTTGTTTATTGTTTTACTTTCTCCTCTCTCTTATTGTGTTTAATTGCTAATATTTATTTTTATTAACTATAATTTACACATATTTAATCAAAAATTAAAAAAAACATACGAGTATACTTTCGTGACGCAGTGGGAATGCACACCGTTCCAACAAGTCTAAACGCGGTGTTAAGTTCCGCAACGCAACACGCAATGTTTTAAATTTGAGTGGAGAGTGTCTTGAAAGTAATTTCTCTCTGCGTTCCCGATTATGTGGTTTAAAAGGGTGAAATTGAAACTATACATATATAATATATTTTTTTACGACAGAATTTAATAGTTGTACTTTGAAAGGTAAACAACTCTAAAAGTAACTAAAGGAATAAAAGGAACCAAAAGACCTTGTATGACTAACGTAACAGTCATTTATATTCGATATATTGCAGATTAGTACTCTAGTTCTACACTTTCTCGGATGGATTGGTTGAATTGTAATGCGTTTCTTCTGTTCCTGCTTCATAGCCTAGATTGCTAAGAACTACATATTTGTATGGAAAATCGCAATTGGAGATATACATAATTGTCTCTAGATGAACTAATGATGGCCGTGATGACGTAGGCACAAGGGTGTCACTGGAAAGCGGTTGATTTGATCCCCATTCAATGGAAAGAAATATTATTTATTGATATTATCATTTGTTCGCTCTACCAAAGCAAAAACTCGACGTAGAGTTCCGCCATTCAACATGCCTCGAAAGTGGAGAACGGAGTGTCTTACACTTACACACTCAGCCTTATTTTTAACTTATTCTTAAGTATTTCTGTCTTTCTTAAGTGTTTCATGTTTTTCTATATTCAAAAAGTATTTCTGGTAGATACATTTAAAAGTTTTAGATGTATCGTGTATTCGTATCGTTTAAAAAATATACTTATGATAAAGAAAATATGAAAATAAAAGTATAATATGCTTTTTCCCTCACACGTTAATTAAGTAATTAAATAAATGAATATTTTATGATAAACAGAGAAATTCTTGTTTTAACTTTTCTTATAGTAAGTAGGTATTGCTGCAGTTATAGATATACAGATTTGATTTACCTACACCTTCAAGTGTAATTTTAATATGTTAACATCTACCAAAAGCCACAAAAATATAAGCAATTGGAAGCAAATGAAGTAAAAAAAAAACGTGGTTAGACAGAAAATTCGGGCCAATAAACAAGTTTTCCCTTTAACGCGAAGCCGCACCTACTTCGTCACATACGAAATGTCAGACGAAAGCCGGCTTTCTCGGAGCGGCCCAGATGCGCTGGGCGTGGGCCACATTGTGATGAGATAGGATGTCGTTTGTGTATGCGTGACAGAAGACGAATCTATGATGAATTATGTGCTTGAAAGTCCGAAAAAATCTATTAAAATGTCCTCCTTTTGTACATTTCTTCGTATATTCTATTAATTTAATAGGAAGAGGGAGCCTAATGATAAGACACTCTGCTTCTCACTTTCCGCCGTATTCGGGAAGTATTGCGTGTTTAGCAACACCAGAGCAAAGAAATGAACCTGCTGCATTTACAATCGCATGCTTGTGCATGTCATGAATCATGATGGATCTTTAAAATTCCGACAAAGAAAATTAATTTATAATGTCCATCTCTGGTATATAAACTAAACGCGATTATTTTAGCTTCAAATCTAAGGGTTAGTGAGGATCAATACAGGACAATAGATGTTTCAGTAACATTAGCTCTACCATCATAATATAATACCTGCGAAGGGTTCAATATAATATTCTTAGATTATTATTATTATTTTGTTTTTACAAGAATGTATATATTTAAGACATAAGTAGACAAAACCACGTACAAAGACTAGTTTTAAATAGGATTGATATGCTAGGGCTATGTCTTAGTTCCTCGTTCACACGTCACGCTAGGGTAGTTGCAGGGCAGCGGGCAGTGATACGAAACAGGTGACCGCAAGAGCGGTCAAGGTGCTGCTTTCATAATCTCGATACATATACATATGTCGTAAATTATTAAATATTGTTGCAAATTAATTTTATGATACTATATTTTTAGTTCATTTGGTTTACGAAAGTAAAATGAGGTTACAAGATCTTAAATATATTTGTTATTTACATTAACATATGTTTTTTTAGATTTTGGCTATCTACGAAAAATATTGGAAATGTAGTGCTAGAGGCGGCTGTTGAGCATCCCTTACACCGCCTGTAATACAAAAGTATCAATTCTATCACACTTAAGGATAAAAGTCTTAGAAAACTTCTTAATGTCGTATTCTAAACTTCTTTGGATACATACTGATAGATACATAATGAGACGCGGAGACAACAGTCCCAAAAAGTTGGTGGTAATCTATGGACACAACTAGGAAAAATTGAGGTTTTCAGATATGCTACAAATCTACAATCCCTAATTTTGGAACCGACAGGGACCGTAGGAGACAGTTTGCATATCCTAAAACTGCCAATAAAGAGAGGTAGATAAGAAGATTGCATAAGTATAAAAAGTAAGTTAAATCAAAGAAGTAAAATAAGTTAATTGGTTAATTGGTGTTAAATCTTGTAGATTTAAATTTCTTTTTATTCAGGCTAACTTAATATGTATTTTAAAGCAATTTAATCGTGAAGACTCATAATTTTCAATATAAAAGGTCAAATATTTACAAACCACTTTCATTCGAATGAAGGGCCACTTTTTGGAATCGAAATTGCTGTTTAATGCAAAACTTGTAAACTGGAAAAGTAAACGAGTTTTTTTTTGTTGTGATTTATTATCGATTATTATACAGCTTCATGTATAAAATTGACGTTATATATAAATACGAATTTCATTTTTACTTCTATATTTATGTTGTGAAGTTTTGGCTTCTGAGAACATTAATAACTAAGAAACATTTATAATTATATAATATAATATTATAAATAGTATATTATACAAAATAATTAAGGACAAAAAATATATATTTAGAGAATATTTTTAAGTTTTAAAGAAAGCATAACTGAATAATTCGAGTCCTCGTTTAGCAGACTCAAGTCGGAGGATATTTCTAAAGGTTAGTACACATGTTTCTATGAAAAAAAAATTGAGTAATTATACTGATAGCGCTGTAGAATCTCAAAAAATATCTATAAAAAATATAAATATCTATATAAAAAAGTCTCTTTATATAAAAGTTATAGTTTAAAATATTCAAAAAATATTAAATTGTAAATTTGCATTGCAATGGCATCGTTTTCTACGAACAAAATCTAGCTAAAAGCTAAAAATAATATTAAGTATTTTTAATTTTTAAACATTTTCATCCGTTCGATTCTAACATATCATAGACAGGAAATCTTTCTGCCACACCACGAGGTAGTCTCTTCTACCAGTTTTTATTGCTTTATTGAACATTTTGGTATCAACTTGGAGATGTAAAGGAAAATAAATAATGATATTTAGCAAAGTTATGTTCCAAGTCTAATATCTGTTCGGAAACGATCGCGTGCCGAGAGTTCCTATCGATAATTGTATGGCGCACGCACCGAGCTGGACGGCAGATTGTTAGAAAACTGATAATAACCTTAAAATATAGAAAATATGTTATACATAAATCAGTGTTGTAAGTTTTAGAAAACAAATTACACCTAAAAGCACGAGGAAGTCTCTCTGGAGGACTTGTATGGAGAGTTTTTTAATTATAATTTATTTAGCGTATAAATACTAATTTTAAATAAATACACTTTAATAATTTTAAGTAAATGAATAATCGTGTAGTACAAACGCGCGAAGCTCCGTTCAGGTTACTAGCTATATATAGTATTTTCAAAATAAGTATAAAAGGTAACCGATTAAGTACACTTCTAGGTCCCAATACAAATTTAAATAATAATTACACAACACAAACACGAACGTTTAAAGCCGATCAACTATCACGATGCTTGCAACTTTCATTAAAATTGTGCACCTTTACGGGTTGTGCGACGACCGTTTCATTTATATCATTTAATAATGTTCACACAAGGTGATTGTAGGTTCGATTCTCACTCGGGGAAATAAAATATTTCAATTTATATTTCTATTTCCGCTCTGGTATCGAGGCGAAGCGCGTTCAGTTTCGTCACTCAAGACGCAATACCTCCAGAATACGACGGGAAGTTGGCAACGGAGTTTGTTAACACCAGGTTCCCTCTGCCTACCATGCTGTTTGATACAGCGTAAAGCTGACATAACTTATGTATGTATGTATGTATGTATGTATCTACTGCTACGTAATGAAGTCGTTATAATATAATAGAAAAAACTGTTACGCTATAACGACACTGTAGTGTAGAAAGTGCGAGAACATCGCCAATTTTCTAATTTTAACGCAGTTTTTGAACAATAATTTCCTTGACAAAATAATGATCATTGCGTACTTTAATGTAATGTAATGATATAATATGTTTTTATTAAGTTATTGTAAGTTTTGTGTGAGTTTAGATATTTTTTCTTTTAGAGTTGTTAACATAACATTTTTGATGTTTCAAAATGGACGTTATCTATGCATATTTTTATAGGTTTTTAAAATTAACTCTTATTCATACAAGTATATTTAATTAGACTGTAAACGCGAAGGTTGTGAGTTCGACTCCCATTCGGGGGATTGAATTATTCATAATAAATATTTTATTTCCTCGCTCTGGTAACAAAGCAAGGCACTGCATTAGGTTCCACCACTCGACACGTAATATCCGGTGGTAAGTGAGGAACGGCGTGTCTTAACACAAGGTTCCCTTTGCCTACCCAGCTACACCCCAAAAAATATACAAAATATAAATATAATAAGAACAGATATTAATTTAATTTATAAATTATAAGACACATATCTATAATTCATGAATAACATTGCAATGCGATAAGAAGCTACCATTGAAGTTGTGATAAAATACGAAGAAACTTTCTTTTACTTACATATATGTATGTCAACTCGTTCGTACGTACGTTGTTCGCGGAAAACTTAGAAATTGTCTCTCATATACTATGACGTAGTAAGTAGTACTACAGGACTTCTATATCGTAAACTAGTATTTATTTATTTATTTTTTTTTAGCTTCGCGCTGTATCCCACACGTAGCAGGGTAGTAAGACACTCTGTTCCTCACTTTCCGCTGAGTTCTAGAGGCATTGTGTAGAGGCACTGGGCAGAACTCAACGCCGCGCTTTGCCTCGACACCAGAGCGAAGAAATGGAGCAGAGAAAGAACTAAAAATAAAAAATGTTTGAATATTGTCGAATACATGACAAATGATTCATTGCCTTTTTATGTCAGTAGCTAGTTATATGGGATATTGAAATAAAAATAATTAAAAAATATTAAATTTTAATTAACGTTATTATAAACTTATAATATAGCTACTGGATTATAATTATTATCCCAACGACATATAATTTTCACTCAATATAATAAAGACTCCTATGGAAACCAATAAAGAACACCACTGTAAAATGAGACAAAAGCGCTACGTGAATAGAATTATACTAACATTCAGTAGGTAGCTGGTCATAAAAGTTTCCATCTCTACAAATATTACACACGTGTGTCAACTTTTCTTAGGGAACTTTCGACTCGAACAATAAGATCTTATTATGTGGACGTTTTGTATTCTTTACGCAACTGTCTTTCCGGATATATATATGTATGTATGTATATATATATCCAGTATTTAAAGTATATAAGTTGTTTAATTGTGAGTTCATTTCCTAATCGACGATTTTTTTTTATGGGGAGTAGAGTTTCTTAACACTAGGTTCCCTCTGTGCCTACCCAGCTGTGTACGGGGTACAGCGTGAAATTAAAAATACCTTTAGATATTTTTTGATTTAATATTTATAAGTACCTACCTAATATTATTTATATTAATCATATCTTATGCAATATGGAACAAACAAAGTATAATTATTTATTACATCGATACTTTGGTTTAAGCTTTTTAATTGTATAGAATTATCAAGCTGTACAAAGTATATTTGATCGAATCGATTAGTGAAATCGATATCAAAACTCGACAGTGATTAAAAAAGTTCGTTAAATTATCTGTCATAATAGAATTTAATTTTGACATTTATGTGAAATGTAATTAGTATTATAAGAATTATAATTTATAAGATATTTTTAATAAATGTAATTTTAATATAATTATATATGTGAGACAAAGCGCGGCGTTGAGTTCCGCTACTCAACACGTAAAGCCTCCAGTATTCGGTGGAAAAATGTGGAAATCTTCTTGTGCCACACAGCACTACCCTGTACAGTATAGCTGAAGTGAAGTAAGTGGCTTAAAGGAAAGTAATATTATCAAAGTCACGTCAGTTATTGACGACCGCCAAGTTAACTTTTACTAAGCATTGTACAACCACATTCAAGGTTTATGGTTGCCAAGATCGAATTGGTTAACCTTTGAATTTTTGTATTATCATATTCTCACACTTTTGACCGTGTACCATATATATTTTTTTTTCTAACAAAGTGCTAACTGTTTTTCACTTGTTTCAGCTGATATTAAATTTATACTTAAATATACTTTGGGAATTAGCCATGCTAATATAGGGTCGCTTCTTTACACTACGTTGGAAGTGATATGCGAGTATTTAGGTAAATAAAGAGAGAATTGTAACTGATCGCTGTCTGTATTTAGAAGGTATATCAGAAAATATATTACTGGAGACATTTATTAAAGTAATAGAGCCCAATGTATATTATGATATAATAATATCTGATAGAATAGTATCTGAGAACAAAAATATGTATATTAATAACTTTTAAATCAAATCAACTTCGAGTTCTATCCCGCACACGGTGAAGTAGGCAGAAAGTGTTAAAACACTGCGTTCCCTACTTTCCGCGCAATTTTTCGAGACATTGCGTGTTGAGTAGCGGGACTCAACGCCGGGCTTTTGTTCTGAGCCTAAATCTGTAAATTAATAAAGGTCACATCACATCACAATGCTAGTATCCGATTGCTGATGGACTATTGTTGTCACGGATGATAGTGTAAATTAATATGACTCCCACGACCATTGTTCGAAAAACCTCGAACCTACTCTACGTAGTTAGTGGAAAGCCGAAAATAATTAAACGTCTTGTCTTTTATTGAAAATTTATTACAAAAGTATTTGTTAGTGTTACGTTTGAAAAGAATGAATGGATAGATGAATGATCGAGAGAAGACACAAGAGAAAATGTTGACACATCGTTCGTTTCCATTAAAAATGTCTATTATTGTTTCTCTATGATATTTATTATGCATTTAAGGTTGGCACTATTTAATTAATTAAATATAATAGATGAGACCAATTATTATACACTATGTTTTAATTGTAAAAAATATATTACGTGGCGTTGAATTCCGTATTAACCACGCCATAATTGGGCCCAAATTGTAAAAAGGTGTCTTTATACTAGGACTCTTCTACCTATGGGGGAAAAGCTGAAGCTGCTAGAGCAATTTGCAAAAAAAATGTAGATACTTTTACATTTCATGTAAGCTTATTATATTTAGCAGAACGATTCATCAAAACTAACTTAGTACTAATTTCATTATTACTAATGATTGGATTCAAAAAAAAAAATTCGCACGCATTCGTGGCCCAGCCACTCGCAATCACATGATAAAATGATTAATTTACATCATTTCGCAATAGTCTTGCAACAGATGCGGGCGCAAACTGGTTGTATCATTGACATTACTGACGTGTTATGAAACGTGACTACAATTAGGGAGAGCCAGCAGAAAAAACTAGTTTTTTTTTTCTACTATTTTACACCGTAAATTACTGTGAAATAATATCTTTTTGTAATTTTTTCATCACAGAACTCTATTGAATTCGATGTATTTAATCATTTTTTTTAATATATATTCTTTATTTTATTACAATCGCGCTACATCACGAACGTGGTTGTAAAAAATTATTCTCCTAAGTTTTTTATGTTCATTATATTTGGGAGCTTGGGACAATGGCGGTGACAGCTTTTGTATTGCTTTTTATACAATGAAAGTAAAGCGAATTTGATTTATTAGATGTTCGTAGCTGTCGCTCTTCTTACTTTGATATCGAATTTTCAAGGTGAACTTTTTTATTTTTAAGAACTTTTTAGATAATAATAATATCTCCATGTATATCTATCTAGGTTGAGCCACATTATTTTTTTATCGTGTTACCGATTATTAATATTATCTATTAATATATATTATTTAATATAATATTACATACTTACTATCTGCTTTTAATATACATATAAATTACTGGCAATCTAAAACTGATATTCTTCTCTTCTTTAATTATAATTTGAATTTAGAATAGCCATTCTGGTTTTGTATTGTCCACGGCATAACATTGCTGGAAGACGTACGTGAAGCGTTGGGAAATTATATAAAACTATAAATTGTGACGAAAGTAATATTTAATAAAATAATATTGTTATTGAAATGAATTATTTTTAACTAATATCGTATTAACATTGAAAATATCTTTACTGCGTTGTTGGTCCATGGCTGTACATTTTTGTGCATTCGTCTAATAACGTAACGGGGCGGCTCGGCGCGGCGCAGCGGTGGCAACTCGCAAAAACTCCAATTTGTCGTCGGAAAAATTGAATTTGACTTAGACAACGGGATGAAGACTAAAAATTTTTGCCTTAAAGCAAAAACGGATACTCTGTTAGTTTTAATTCATTTAATGAAATGCCTAACATTTTTTTTCTATCAAAAGATTTTAGAACGGCGCGTCGGTGATGAAAAGACGTTTAACATTCGTTTTTTGTTTAGAATAATGATAAAAAAAAGTTAATAGGAATTAACAGTTTCAAAGAAGATTTTTATATATTTATAACTTTATTTCAAGTCGATGGAATCTGGAATCACTGAAAATCAATGTCTCTGTAGACTTTGATTTTCAGTGATTTATTATATACGTTAAGGGTTATGTTATGATTGTTTTTAAAAGTTATATATTTTGAATGAACACATTAAATTACAGTATTACAGTATTTTCAGAATTAGAATTATAATCAATTACATTGAAAAGGGTTTGATTAAAGAGATTTCATTACACATGTGATTATACCATAAATAATAATCGACTACATCTGTTTATGAGAAAATCAATTTTTGTGGTCATTCATTAATATAAAAGAATCTAAAACAATGATTTTTATATTTATTTGTCTGTTTCTCGTTTGTATCTGTTGATTTATTCATGGTTATTTCAGAAACGGCTGAACCGATTTAACCGCAGTTTTCACTATTGTAATTCAGGTGAGAAAATCAACAATTGTGTAGTAGGTACATGCGGGCGAAGCCGCAAGCGAGTCGCTAGTTAAAACTAAATCTGTTACATTTACTCGATGGCATATTGAGGTAACGGTGCGGAAAGCAGGCACTTTCCTGTTTGTGTCAGCCACCATTGTTCACCTGGCAATGATTTTATGCCGCTTTAACCTGCCATTGTTACAAATTAGTTTACTAATTTAATATATTTAAATTATCATTTCATTTGCTGCAATAGATCTGCGCTTGGCTGCAAACGCGATGGTTACGGATAGAATTCTCACTTGGAGAAACTGAAATTGAACATTTTAGTAAATAGAGAACAGAGTGTCTTAACACTAGTTTTTCTGCTATATAAACGGTATGTAGGATAAATCGCAAAGGCAAAAAAAAACATTTCAAATCTGTGTATTATATCAAAATTGTTACCGTTTTCCATATATTATACATATAAGTATATTACACATGCCCTAATTACGTTAAGAAATTAAATTTTAATAATAAAACGAATGCTGTAACAGTCGTAACTAAAATTGAAGTCATTATGATATAATATTTAATGGTCATTGACCAATGAGTTCAAGCTCGACTGAACTTCGTTACTTCCGAAATAAACTCTTGTAACTGAAACTTATAACTGTAAATTATATATTTCTATTTTTAAAGATAAAATTAATTAGTTTTATAGTTATTATTAGATTTTTTTAAAGGAAAGTACGTTAAGAAATAAAAATATAATAAGTGAGGAGATTTGATTGGGTATGCAGACATGGACTTTAGGTTAAAATTAAGCTGATTACTTGTGTTTGTTGCTCAAGATGAGACATTGGTTAATTAAAAGTATTGTCTACCTGAGTATCTTATAACTGGATAACAGTTATTTCTCTGTATTCAAACTGGTTATACATATTCGGATAAAAGTATTAATTTATTTATAATACTTTAGGTTACAATTGATATTGAAAATATGAACGGAAGTATCGTAACACAAGGTTCCCTCTGCCTACCAGGGTACGCTTTACGCTGTTTTTCGCAGACAGCCTGTAAAAAAGTATATCCAAAATCTGCTACCATAAGACTTATAATATATATAACTAACTCTACATTTAAATAATATATGATCTATGAATATGAATATAATTTTACAATCACCCAAAGTCAAGGTTTGGTCATAGCTGTACTTGCGAAAAAATATTACCTTACATAAGCTAAAGCGTAAATTAAGTTACCCAATACCACTCAAAAGTGGACGTTACGAAAAAATTGCGTACCTATATACAAAGTTGTACTTCCTTGGAATTCGTAAGATTAAATGATTTCGAAATGAGTTTAAAATGTTTTTTTTAATAGTAAAATGTTTCGTAGTGCCGCTTTAGTGCTAACAATTTTTATAAATTAGGAATTACTAGATATTTTATGCGCCCAAGCAAGCGCTGGTTGGATGACGTGATGCAGGACATGAGAGCCAATGGTCTAACCACCGAGGACGCAAAAGACCGTGCAAAGTGGAGTAGGTTGAGTAGAAAGGCAAACCCTGGCAATAGCCGGGATTAATGCCAGGAGGAAGAAGAAGAATCATTATATAATAATACATGCTTTTACTGTTGTTACTATATTTTGGCTAGTCGGCTACCATATGTTCATTCTTCGTTCTGGTGTCGAATCAGAGAGCGATTTTGAGTTGCACCACTCAGCACGCAATGATTTATTGCAGAATTCGGTGGAAAGTGGGTAACGGAGTGTCTTAACACTAAGCTTTCTTTGGCTATCCTGCCATGTGGGATATAGTGGGAAATAAAAACAAATAATAGAATATATATTAATGTTTATACATGCATATTGTGTGTTGGCAAGCATAACCTTGGCAACGTGTGAAAAGATGTTAGATATACTTATGAAGGCGCATATGCATCGTATAAGATTATCTCTCCTCAAAGCTGAGAAATAATGTTTTTTTTATGGAACAAATAAACAATCAATATAATTTGGGGAATAGAATGTACTTGGTTAAAATTCCTTTTAGTTAAAATTTAATACATATAGTTTTTGTATTAGTTAACATAACAAAATACGGTCTTATGTTCTGCTTCCTTCGTATTTACAAAGTAATGTAATAAAAAGTATTTTATTAGCTTCACTCTGTATCACAGCATGTAGTAGGCAGAGGGAACCTGGAACTTATTGTTGAGACACTCCGTTCCCATTAAGACACTTCTTACTCACTTTCCGCCGAATTATGAAGTCATTCCGCGTTAAATGGTGAAACTCAACGCCACATTTGCTGCAGTAGAAGGAGGATGGAAGATTGTCACAATGAGGAATTGAATATTTCATTTCCTAGAGGAAACTACGCACTTACAACCTACCCCTGCGCTACGATTGGCCTCAACTGCCTAGCGGATAAACTATATTCATAAAACCATAAATTATTTATATTAATTGAGAAATCTAACCACAAAATCATAAGAAACACTCGATTGCAAAGACTGCATTATATTTACAAAACCTAAGTTAATTATGAACGGAACCTAAAGAACTCGAAGCTTACTCTTACGCGTAAAAAGGTCAAATTAGACGCACAAATATCATCCTTATTTTATAGAAACTAATGGCGATAATAGTGAAACAGGTTATTAGAATTATTCGCCCACAGTACAGGCATTGTTCCGTTGACACGGATTCAAACTCTTAACCTCGATCCCACACAGAGGATTCACTTATGCAACCATTGTACTAGCGTAGACTTAGATATGTTTAATAATTGAGGCATTACGATATACTAGTTGTCTCTATATATATATATATATATATATCTAATATTTATATCAGATTTTTAAAAATTAAATAAATTATATAAACATGAAATTACATAAGTTTGAAAACTTAATCTTTTAGTTATACTTACAGTAGGATTTTAGATTTTGGATTTCTTTAAATTAACTTTCTCGCCCTGGTAACGAGGCGTACGTACGTAGGCAAAGGGAACCTGCCTCGTACAGCGATACGTAGTCATAATATGAATCTAAGCAATAAAAGATATGAAAAAAATAGATAAACGTCTCAGTCTGTGAATATTTAATTACGTATAATAGGATATACGCTTACCAATAAATAAATTATGCAAATAAATAATTATTGTGATGAACTTATGAAATTAGATAAATCACTTAAGCTTGATCTTTGAACAAATGACTTTTACTGACCTCTCTAGTTGATATTAAGGTCAAAGTGTCACTTCCTTCAATATTTTAGTGCTCTATCAAGAGTTATTTAATCTATTTATTTATTTATTCAGCTTCACGCTATATTCCTCAGATATTAAAGTTGGCAAAAGGAACCTAGTGTTAAGACACTCCGTTCCCATTAAGACACTTTCGTTCCCCACTTTCTACGGTATTCTGGAGGCATTGGCACCGCCTCCCTCTGCCTACCGTACTTGAGAGATACAGCGTGAAGCTGTAGGAGGTTCTTTCACTCTACTTAAAATAAAAAAAAATAGATGCATATATGATTACATTTCAATATTATTTACAATTGAAATAATAAAAACAACTTGAGCGAAAACATTCTGAGCGCTGCGTACGTGCGTTTAGAAAGCCTTCTTTTTTCACTCGCGTCGCATACAAATGCAATTATAACCCGTCCAAACTAAAACGACACACAAGTATATTAAAACTAAAGTGGAAATACAACAATTGTATTAGACGTGTAATAGTTATTGGTATTCATCAAAAGTGCGGTCAGTTCCACTTGTCCGGACGGAAGCGTCTGAACGATGGTTTACCGGATTCAATGAACTCTTTTTGGGTCGATTTAGAGTTAAGAATGGAGATTCTTTTTTTATATATATTATTAATGATGCTAAGGTCAACGAGGTGGGCAGAAGAATATACTAAAATATGGCTTACACTTTAAAATATTATGTAAAATTTGAAAGTGGCGTACGTTTTTTTACTACTTATTTACATTTAATCCCATTATTAAATACGTAAAAGATTAGCCTAATATTAGTTAAACTTTAATCGATATCTTTGAGTGTTGTTGAGATATTTAAAACAGAAATATACGAATTCACTACATAATTGGCAGAAGCCAAGCATTACATTGCAGATTTCACTTTCAGTTCTTGTATGTTCTTAATTACTCGAGTAATTATAAAATATGAAAAATATATGATTAAGTTATATAGCAGGGGCACAAGCGTGCAACTGTAATTGCAATAGGTCGTGGGTTCGATTTTCACGCGAGGAAATCAAATACTTCACATGTTTATGTTCTCGCTCTGGTAACGAGGTAAAGCGCGCCGATGAGTTCTGCCACTCAACACGCAATTCATCCAGAGTTCCGTACAAAAGTGGGGAACAGAAGTGAAGTGGGACCGGAGTGACCTCAAATACTATGTGCGGGATACGTCTAAAATAATAATTATATAAGAATTGAAGAGATTCGCTGTTAAGCATAATTTCTGCATAATATTTATCAGAGTCAGTTTTGTACGTAATACATTATAACACGATTTATTAATATCTTATACCTAATTAATTATGTAAACATATTCAAAATCACTATTTAAATTGGTTAAACATTTATTTATATTTTTTATAAATAAGATTTCATCTTATTTCGACTATAACTTTCGACTAAGGATCAAACTAAGACCTCATTCCTAAAAAAAAGATGTGGCCGTTTATACCGCAAAAGACGCGTATAACGACACTATAATGGAAATCGAAATTAATCTAATTGACCTAGAATTATAAAATTAGCTTAGCTTTACTAGCTAGCATCGACAGGAAAAAATGAGAAAACTTTACATTTGTGGCTAAATCCTAGAAAATAACAGACTTAAAAGGGGGGCAAAATTTGGTATTAAAATAGCTACTTCAAGTGAGGCAACATTTCCAATTTTTGTACGGAGCTCTCGATGGGTGGTCCCGACTCGCGCATGTCCGGTTTTTCTTCTTTATTATTATGTAAATATTATTGACGTGATTTGGATTATTTATGTATGTATCCATTTTTTTTTGTTTGCCTGTTTCAATGATTTCTTATTATAACTTTTTTGGTCTTTACATAAGTTTTACATTTTAGTTTCAAGAATTATACTGACAATTTCTGTGTTATCATAGTACTCTATACTATGAAGTGTCAAAATATTATGATAATACATGGGGAGGGTAGCGGAAGCGGTTCATCCGATTCCCCGTGGCCTTTCTGTCAACTGGGTATCTTTTTGAAGATTTCCCCTACCATAAAAAACGAAAAGAAGAAAAAGAGTATTCTTTACTATAACCACTATCGCAATATAACAGCCGTACGTGATTTATCTCGTTTAGCTTACTTGCAATTTCGATAAAGTATGCAACCCAAAACTGATCTACAGTTTTCCGATAATTATTTGTAAACCATTGTGTCGTCTTTCATACGAAACAGTGCAACGTGTCGGTATATAATAATCATTTGATATAAAAATTAATAATTAATTGGTCGCCAATGGAGGTGGCAAGAGTTATATTTGTAGCGGCTCTAATTTGCGTAAGTATTTTTTTCTAATATATAGTAAAATATCAATGTCTATTAAAAAAAATAATTCAAAAAGACGTATCGATAAGTTTTAATAAAAATAAATATATTGTGAAAGTAAGTAATTATAATAAAGTCAATGTGCTATACCATTTTGCGATGAAAACTTAGATTTAAAATGGCATTTTTTTAATACTTTTTACTTACAGTCGTCGACAGTTACGAGCCAGTACTATGTTTCTCCATACTCGTCATCACTGGTCGTCGGTCCATCATGTGGCTGTTCTTCACCACCGATAGCACTAACGGCACCACCCTGCCCCCCTATTTATGTATCTCTGCCGTCGCCTCCCCCAATGTACGTTACACCGCCGCCTCTACCACCATTACTTATAGAGGTGCCGATGCCACCACCGATCACTGTTTCTCCACCAGCCTTGCCTCCATTATGTATCACTCCGCCGCCGTTACCTCCGATGACGATAACACCACCACCACCTCCGCCAATTTGCGTGAATCCGCCGCCACTGCCTCCTATGTGTGTAACGCCTCCTCCGCCGCCTCCTATGTACGTCAATCCGCCTCCGCCAACCCCCATTTTAATAGAGCTCCCACAACCTCCTCCTATTATGATTGAGCTGCCCCCAATTATGGTTCAGCCGCCTCCATTTCCTCCTATGATGGTGCAACCGCCTGCTCTTCCGCCATTACCGGTACAGCCGCCTCCTTTACCACCGCTAATGATACAGCCACCAGCGCCGCCACCGATGTATATACAACCACCTCCACCGTGCCCTATGACCATTCAGCCCCCATGTCCCGAGCCCATATATGTTCAACCACCTCCACCTATGCCTCTAAGTATACAGCCGCCGCCACTACCTCCTATTTGTGTTCAACCCCCTTCCCCGCCTCCACTCTGCATCCAGCCCCCCGCTCCAGAACCGTTCTGCCTCCAACCCCCGCCTCCTCCTCCTATATGTTTCTCTCCGGTGCCGGCATCTCCTTGCTGTGCAGCAGCTCCTACGTGTGGATGTGGTTTGCCACCGACAGCGCTCGCTGCACCTATATATTTATAGTTTTACAAAAAATATTTTCGAAATACGACACTTGTTTTAGTGAATATGTATGTTATCAATACAAAAGATTGTTAAAACATTAATAAAATATTTGTTATTGATACTTTGTGTTCTTCATTTTGTTTTATTATTTTTTATCTGCTTATTATTTACTTGTCTATTAGGAAAGTATCTTAGTCTCAGTACTTTACTAAATATTTTTTTGTCATTTATAAATTTTATACTTGATAAAAATAATTAAATATTATTTAATATAGTATAATAGAAAAATATTAATAAATTTTCTTCAATCTATTTAAGAGAAATAAGTGAAAACGCCATAAAATATGGAGTACGAGAAAAAAAGATAGAAGAAATAAAAAAAACCTTATTTAAGTACTGTAAATAAAAAAAAGAAGTTTATACATAAGCATATATTTTCTCAATAATGCCTTTATTCATAAATCTATTTATCGATACCTATATGAACAAGTTGTCACGCAATAAATTAATCATCTCGCTGTAATTACGTTCCTTGCATACTTATAGTTACGTAACCAATACCTTTATTGTTACAATCACGATTACAAATACATGACTCATATTTTACACATGCAATGGAAATAGGTAAATGAAATATAAATATAATATTTTAAAATAGATTTTGTTATTTACTAGTAAATCGCTCGCGGCTTCGCCCGCTTGATCTATAATAATTTATTTTCTTCGTCTGAATTACTTTGGTAATATAATAACATTATAATTTTAAACACAATATGCATAGATGATACCTAAAATTTGAGCCTAAATTGTCCAAATCTTTTTAATTTCTGATTGAAATGAAACCAACACTAAACGTTAAGGGAATTTTGCAATAGTTAAAACTGTATTCAAATCGGGTAAGCCGTTTCTGAGATAAGCATGAATATACGAGTATGTACAGACTAAAGACAAACAGAATTCTATGACATTATTAAATGGCTCCAAAAACAATTTTTCTTCTAATTCTTTCATGTACAGTCGATCAGCATTATAAGTATAGATCGAGGACTTAATTCGTTTATAAATGTAAATTTATTTATATCAATAAAATATTGTTTTATAATGTAAATTCTTATAGACTGTAAAAACTTAATTGCGTTTTAAACAATTATGTATAGCGATTATCAATATTAACATTTTCTATGGGAAAATATTGTATTTAAAACTTTTGTAGGTGATTAAATCTAGACATATTTTTTGAACTAATAGCTAGATATTATTATGTTTGGAACAATTTGAATTTATTAAAATGCGACATTCAATACACTAATCAAAATGTATATTCATAAAACCGCTTAACTTCTCGCTTCTTTCTCGTCTAGAAGAGATGGCAGAAGACCTTAATAGTAGTATTTAGACACTACATTCACACTTTCCACTCAATTTTAGGGATAGGTAATGCGTGTTGAGGGGCCGAACTCTGGGACTTCCAGAGCAGAAAACTAAACATTATTTAACTATAATTGTTTTTTTGTTTAAATATATATAATTATAATAATTCTATTTTTTTCAGCATGGCGGGTTCCGGGGGGCTCGCGGAGTGGTCAGAGGGTGCTTCGGTGTGGTTCCAGCCGGCCGGCGCTCCCGCACCGCTGCCGGGCGAGCTGGTCGAGGTACACCGGGCTGCGAGAGTGTTGCTTGTTAGTGCTGTGGTCAATGGACAGGTAAATAAAATTAATATAAAGTTTTTTAACAAACTGTTTGTAGGCTTATGCGTTTTCTTCTTTACGTTTATTACTATATTTATCTGGTGAAAAAGAAAGAAAATTTAATGGTAAATCAGTGTTCCTTTTTTGTTTATTATAATGCCTAATTTTTATGTTTTATATATTTAATGGCCGCTTTACGACTGACCGAAACACATCGTGAAAAATATTTTTAAGTAACAGTTTAGCATTATGTACCTAATGCAAAATAAACATTGTTTATTTTTAGTATTTGTAAAATTTATTGAAAATGTAAAGCATATTTTTGGTTTATATTGTGAAACATTTTAAATAAAAGTAAAACGTATAAATAAGTATTTTATATTATAACATAAAATTTAAACATGTAACACATATGAATTAAATTCATTAGAGAGAAAATCTCCCGCGCTCACTACTCATGCAAATGTATGTATTGTATATACAATAGTATAGTAATAGTGTGTCGAGAAGTCAATGAATGGACCAATTATTATAAGCGTTAACTACAATCTTGTTTGTTTCATAGTTTCCGTATTATTTCATTTAAGAAAACGTAAATGTGTAACCATAGGTAAATTACAAAAAAATGTCGTGATAATTGATTGTGAGAATAGATTTAAAAATTACTACCTTGTAATAGATTAATTTTTGTAACTTGTCATTAACTTTAAGAAACAATAATTTAATATTTATACAATATTTTAGTTTAAAACAATTATAAATATTTACATAGTCATAATGAGATTTTAAAAAGCTTTAAAATTAATTTATTTAGTACTTAATTCCACAAAATTCTTGAAACGTCCAAAGCAAGAACGGCCTAAGCGCAAGCATTCGGGCTCGTAACGCAAGGCCGTCCATCGGAATGCCGATAGAGAGTTGACTGACATATTCTACAGTTTATAACCGCTTGTCTCTACTTTTTTCTAGTTCTTTGAATGTACCAAACTATTGCTGCTACTACTCTAATGAAGTATGTAACGCTGACTATTCTGTTTATGGATTTTTTAATATAAATATCGTTATGTTTATTTAAAATAGAGTAATTTAATAGTGTTTTAAGTTAACTAATATATACATTACCTACTAAATATACATAAAAAATTGTATCCACTAATTAGGATTTACAATAAAATTTTAATTTTAGTGTTGTATAACCTTTTGTTAGCGTAACATAATGAATAACAGTAAAATCTTTCTAAAAAATAATATATCTATGTTTAATCAACATCTACTTTTACTAAATTCTAGTTAGACTTACATAATTCCAGCTTATACACTGTTAGCAATGAACACATGCATATTTCATATAATTTACTACGATGCATGACGTTCGAAGTGAACTCCGCCAGCGTACTAATTATTTCGACTCCATCATTTACCTCTCGTAACACTTAAACCCTGGCCTGGACGAGTGCCGTTATCCTGATCCCGTAACCGCCTCTAGCTTGTGCTTCAGTCAGTGAGAGGCACTTCGTAAAGTTCCTAGAATACTTGGATTTATAAGTTTCTTTAAAGTTTATTTGTATTTGAATTGATTGTAGAGGACTTTCTAGTGTATAAAGAGAATATAATCTTTAATTTTGAAATAAAACCAGCGATATAATGACGATGAATAATGTATTTGATAGTGAAATGTTCTATTAAACTGCAGAACAAATTAACTTAACTTGTCGGCTTGTATGAAAAAGTGACAGTTTTAATAGCGAGAGAAACGAAAGGAAAGCAATGAGTTACAGCGTGTCTAAATTGGCATTCTCTGAAATAGAGAACTCTATTCGATTACCGAATTCCTAGTCGATGCGTGTTCGCTTCGCTCCTACACCGAATGGTTCGCCTGAGCCTTGGCTATTTGAACCACAGATACCTTCAGATTACGTTTTGCCATGTGAAGTGAGAAGGCAGAAAGGAGAGATTATGTTGAATCCAATTTTGAAGAAGACGTCGAGTGTAAAATATGCAACCAAAAATAGGCGGCCTATGTCGGTTCCACTTTTGCGAAATTTGTGTATGGATGTTCTTATTAGAAATGTATGTTGAGGATGTTTATTTCTGTTGATATTTATTTATCTGTAGTTTGATTTTTTTGTATGATTGAACATTACTATAACATTTAACTGAAAGTGCTTAGGAAAAAAGTAAATAAATATTCACACAATATTTAAATGTAATATGCGTATTATGAACTAGACTAAATATTATTACACGCATATTACTTTTAAATAGTTATTAAATAAAAACTGAATAAATTTAGCTAGTATTTTGTATCGTTTTTTTTATAAAATTAATGATTTAATTTATCGCTTTAGCATTCTCTCTCACTTAACTCATTTCTACTCTATTTAGCTCATAAAAATGTACAATTTTATGAATATATTTTTTTACACTAAGTATATACTGTATTCCGTACATAGCAGGGTAGGCAGACGGAACATGGGAACTTAGCGTTTAACGTAATTCAGCTCAACGCAGAAAAATATGATACAAAATAAAAATACTACTAGTTTATAACTGTATAAATAAAAATCGAACAATTTGCATAGTTAAGTTGCTTATGAATGAGACGCATTTATTAAACCTTACTGGGCGTTCACTGTATAACTACAGTACGGTCAACAAGTCCTGGCCTCCCAAGTTAGCTTTTAAGTTAGCAAGTTAGATTTTTTCCTCACAGTAGAAATTTTTCCCGAGTAAACAACATGGACAAGTTCAGAAAGTTTAATTTAAGGCGGCCACAACTTGTTGACCGTACTGTACTCTACAATCAACGCAACAAATAAGGGTCACTTAACAGTATAGATAATAAACTAGCATTGTATACTGAATCACTTCACCCGGTACCACGCGATGTCTGCCAATTATATGTGGCCGTGTTTGTTTGTAATATATCCATTACTTTTTAGGGTTCCGTACCTCAAAACGGAAAAACGGAACCCTTATAGGATCACTTTGTTTTCCGCCTGTTGAGACTACTTATTTTGGGATCACGTAGATGTATCAATCGGAAATTAATGTCATATATTCATTAAAATTAATATAATTAGTCAACACAATTAAAATTACAAAAAAAAGTACAAATAAAGGAAAACACCAAAAAGTGAAAATTTATAGATATTTCACAGAAAAAAAACCAGTATAAACTTTGAAGTTCGTTTCATACAAAATGAATTCACAAATCTTGAAATTTAGTCTGTCTGTCAACTTTTACAAATTGTACTTCCCTTCGGCATACAACACTGAAATTGGTACGGAACCCGCGGTATGTTAATCCGACTTACATTTGACCAGTTTTTTTATTATAGAAATCATGATATCGAGAAATATAGCGAGCGTTGTATCGTAAAATTAGAATGGTTTCGAGGCTGAAAGCTTGATGGTCTGATAGTATTGTAGACGTTATATTATGTCATACAGGTAAGGAGCGTAATAATTTTCCATCTGGCTGAAGTTCCGTGCTAGTATTTCGTTATAGCTCGAAGTAAGTCAGTGGGTATAGTTATAATATATTTTTATATAATATGTTAACAATTTGCATGAGACAGTAAGGCCAGTTATGACACAGGAGTACAAGCGTGCGATTTCCCGAGATTCTTCGCTTTGGTAACGAGCCGCGGCGTTCAATTCTGCCAGTCAATACGGAATGGCTCCTAAATTCGTGGGGAAAGGAAGTGTCTTAACACTAGGTACCCAAATTCTCTCTGCCTAAATAAATCTAATTGTATAAAAGGCGGATCTAGGCGAATGATAATGACTAAGAAATAATAATATTATGCTCTCGGTCATCATAGAATTAATGAACTGTATTTAGTAACATATTTTTAAGTAACACATGAAAATGTGTTAAACTAACATCTTTTCCTTATTATTTTCTTGAAATGTTATTTTTATTTACAATTTATATTGTATACAACCTTGAATTATATAACATATTTAAAAATGATTGCTCAATTTTGTTTTCAACGGTAGTGATAATTGTTTACAGTACAAATAATAATTTGTGGCACTATATCATAGAAATTATAAAATTAAAACTTATGCCAGTGTGTCCAACCACGTTACAAATCTATTTTTTCCTTTTTCTGTTGTTTTTTTTTGTTCTATTTATTACTATCAAATATTCATACAAATATATTTTCACATTGATGAAGGCACTACAAAAAACCTCGAAGGTTTGTCTCGAGTACCATAACTCGTCTAAATTATAGATTTAAATAATATTTCTTTAATAGTTGATTTAAGCTCCCCTTAGTAATTTTACTGTGTTGTTAGTTAGTTAGTTGTGCATTTAGTTAATATGCATAACATTTTACATATTTGTTAAAACCCTCTGTCTATCTTGACATGGATACAGTATGAAGCTGAAAAAAAAATATAACATTAGTATATTTTTGTTTAATAAGAGAATATCTAATATTTCTTTTCGTCAACAATCCAAAAACACCGCAATTTACACATTATTATTATAAACCAATTTATCGCTAGGGTCTCTTCGCGAAGTAGTAGGTAGGTACATATGTATATAAAAACACTAAATAATAGAAAATGTCATAATAAATATTTATTTTATTTTTAGCCCCAAACATTCGCCCTTCAAATGGGCAATGGCGAAGAAGAAGGGGACCCAGTATGGCCGCGCGAGGAACTCGGACCCACCGGTGTGGAGGACATGACGCGTCTCCACGACTTGCATGAGGCGGCTTTACTGTGGAATCTGAAACTTAGATACGAACAGGGTCTGATTTACACGTACGCTGGTTCTATACTAGTAGCCGTTAACCCGTACAGACCTGTGGATTCCTTGTACGGATTGCAAACTGCTAGAAGGTGAATAAAATTTGGATATTTTCATAATTTTTAATAAGAATTCCTTTTTTAACTCCAAGATTAAAGTTATTTAATTAATGCATTATTTTTAACTCTCACAGGTACCATGCGGCAGAAGCTTTAGGGGACCTCCCACCTCATTTATTTGCAATAGCAGCAGCTGCTCGCTCATCTCTACCTCACCCTCAAGCCATTCTTATTTCTGGGGAGTCAGGTGCTGGGAAAACAGAATCAACCAAATTAGCAGTTCAATTCTTAGCTGCAGTGGCTCCCACGCCGCCAGGTCGAGCTCCTGTTTCAGAACAAATCCTTGAAGCAGCGCCGTTGCTCGAAGCATTCGGCAATGCACGAACACCAAAAAATCATAACTCTAGTCGTTTTGGTAAATTATTGGAATTATATTTTAAAGATGGCGCGTTGGCAGGTGCCAGAGTTGCTCATTATTTGTTAGAGAAATCGAGAATTGTTACGCAGTCGCCGGGTGAGAGAAACTATCACGTTTTCTATGAATTATTAGCTGGTCTTGATGAAGAACAAAGGAAGTCAAGAGGCCTGTTAACAGCAGAGCATTATTTTTATTTAAATCAAGGAGGCGATTCAGGGGGTGCAGGTGCAGGTGCTGACTGGACAGCGTTATGTGGAGCAATGCAAGTGCTTGGGATCGGTGATTCTGAGAGAGAAGATATAATAAAAGTTTTAGCCGCAGTCCTGCATTTAGGAAACGTTTATTTTCATAGACGCCAATTAAGGCATGGACAAGAGGGTGTACAATTAGGTGGTGGAGCAGAAGTCCGCTGGGCAGCCCATTTGCTTAAAGTACCAGCTGAGGAGTTGGCTAGGGCCCTCACGACCAGAGTTACAGCAGCTCGTGCAGAACGTATGCGATCACCTTTGCCTATAGACCAGGCGTTAGACGCTAGAGATGCTTTTGCAAAAGCACTTTATTCATCATTATTTAGCTGGCTTGTGCTCCGAATAAACTCGATAGTCCACCGCGCTGGATTACACGATGCTCATAGAATATCTCTCCTCGATATCTTCGGATTTGAAGACTTGGAAGAGAATTCCTTCGAACAACTTTGTATAAACTTCGCTAACGAAACTTTACAACATTATTTCAATAAACATATATTTAAACTTGAACAGCAAGAATACCAAAAAGAAAGGTTGGAATGGTCGAACCTTACGTGGAATGATAACTCACCAGGTAGAAATACTTTGTTTATATGATTATATTTTTTTAGCTTAGACGCTGTATCTTGCACAGAGCAGGGTAGACAGAGGGAACCTGGGAACCTAGTGTTAAGACGCGTTCCCCAATACCATTCTTATTAATAATAAGTTAAAATATATCTTATGTTTTAGTAATACAATTACTTAGCAAAAAGCCTGTGGGTATACTGCATTTGTTAGACGACGAAAGCAACTTCCCGCGAGCTTCAGACGCCTCGTTCCTGGAAAAGTGCCATTATAATCATGCTTTAAATGAGCTTTACTCTAGACCGAGGCTAGGGGCGAATGAGTTTGGAGTGAGTATGGGTGGAAGGACTTTTTAAAATAGAACCTTATATATATATATTCAATACAAATATTCAATATGGACAAAAAAATATATATTTACTTATAAATTGATATAGTATACAAAAAACTTTGTACTAAAAAATAGTATCAGTCACCAACAAAAAACCGAACTTATTATTAAAACAACACGTAAACTTCCAGATCAAACACTACGCGGGTCAAGTGTGGTATAACGTAGAGGGCTTCTTGGATAAGAACCGAGACGCTTTAAGAGGTGATGTCTTAGAACTACTGTGCAGCAGTGAAGTGCCTCTCGTAGCGGAAATGTCGACGCAATTACGAGCGCAGCACGAAGCTAACAAAACACTGCCGAGAGGAGCTAATGGCCGCTTCGTT
This sequence comes from Heliconius nattereri, assembly GCA_013403645.1. Lineage (NCBI taxonomy): Eukaryota > Metazoa > Arthropoda > Insecta > Lepidoptera > Nymphalidae > Heliconius > Heliconius nattereri. The sequence goes on along the minus strand of JAAIXI010000245.1, from coordinate 2,872,466 downwards.
ACTATGAAACCGAGGACGCCGACTGTTGCGGCTCGGTAAGATGGAAGAACTTGAGAATTTTTTTTTTAGCTTTATGCTGTATCCCGCACACGCAGGGTAGGCAGGGGCAACCTAGTGTTAGGACACTTCTTTCCCCATTTTCCGCTTAATTCTGGAGGATGGATTCTTAATTCTTGAGTGGCGGAACTCAATGCAGTTGCCTCAACACCTGAGAAAAGAAATAAAAATATTATATATATCCATCGTATTTAATTTGTTGTTTGTTAAAATTTTAAAAGCGAACAACTATTGGCTGCACACCTTCATGTGTTAATTACACATGTCGTTCATTTATTAATATTGAAAATTATTTTATCTATGGGCCAATGTCCCTTATCTGTTAAAAGAAAGCGCAAAATGTAAAACAAAACCTATATATAAAAAATATATAATTTATATAATAATTTCAAGATAATTCTTCACTTAAAATATAACAATTTAAACGCAACTAATCCATAGTTACGACCATTTCTTTTTGAAGGGTTTCATTTAATATGAATATACAGCCATTTCTAATAAGACTTATACAAGAGGCGAATATACATCCACGTGTGCCTTTGTATTTTTTTTATAGAATTTATATTTAGAACGAGAAATATATTTGAAAGTGAGTGGTTTTTAAACGGTTTTCGTTGATGTTTATTTTGATTCGGGCCGTCGTAGCTTAGTAGCATTGCGTCTGACTGTAAACGCAATGTTAGGTGTTCGTATTCTACTCGGGGGAATGAGTTATTCTCATTTCCTCACTCTGGTAAAAAGACAAATTCTTAACAGGAGATACCTTTAAGGAAAATAAGAAAAAAATCGTTTATTTTAAATTTTCGGAATAATTTAAATTAACCATTCCCTTACAGTTTCTCGGACAGTCTCCACCAGCTTCTCGAATCCATGTCGCGCTGCAACCCCTGGTTCGTGCGCTGTATAAAGCCCAATACGGATAAATCACCAATGAACTTCGACATGCCGTGCGTTCTCGCACAGCTCCGGTACACCGGCATGTTAGACACTATCAAGATAAGACAAATGGGATACCCTATACGAATACCGTTCCAGAACTTCGTGGATAGGTATAGGTGAGGGAAATGTAAATTGTAATTATAGTAGTCTTTTTTTAAAAATGTTATTATATTATTTAACGTCATTGTGTGTTGGTGCGAAAACAGCACCTGAGTGATGTTTGTGGGTTCGATTCCTATTTGGGGGTTTGAATTTTTTCCTCTTCCTCTGAAGTTTATAAGTATTTGTATAAAAGACGTCCTAAAGGTCAGGTTAAATGATGTATTACATTAGAAGTTGCGTTGCCTCTTAAATGAGTAAAATGTGGAGAAGGACTTTACTAGGTTCTTATATATCCTTAAATAATGTAATTTATTTCCAGGTATTTATTGAAAGCGTTGCCTGCCCGCTCGACGCCGTACAGAGAGATATGCAATTCTATTCTCGCAGAAATGCCGCCTACTGGAGCTGGTATGCACCATTGTATTGTTACTTAATAGAGTTAGTAGATATAAGTAATAATCTTATAATAGTACAGACAGATATTTAGTTTGTGAAGTATATGCATGTAGGCGAAAGCCTAATGTTAAGACACTTCGCTTCCTACTTTCCGCCGAATTCTGGAGGCACTGTGTGGGTAGGACGCAACGCCGCTCTTTGCCTCGATACCAGAGCGAAGAAATGAAAATATTAAATTTTTCATTACCTCGAGTGGGATTTGAATCCACAACCTATAGTCGCGTTTGTGCCACTGGGCCGTGATTCGACTTGACTTTAGTTTCGCCACTCAACTCAAAAAAAATGTATAATGGTAAAATATGATACATATATTGATGGTTAAGTGTGGATTATGGTAATTAAGTCGTTTATTCCATTGCCTCACCCACGTACGGGTATTGTATATTTGTATACAACGTATACTGTAGTAGAAAGCGAAGGGGTATAACGCCTACTGTTTACTATCGGAATTATAATACTCAATAATACATATTTATATAATAAAAACCGGTCAAGTAGGAGTTGGATCCGCGCACCTAGTGTTCCGTAATATTTTCAGGATTGTATTAAGATTCTAGACCACACGTCTGTCACAGTGAAATGAACAAATAATGAAAGTAATAATTTTAAATAAAACATATTTTCGTTATCTGACCCCCGTTACTTTATAACGACATTCGTTATATCTAACTATTAAATGGCCATAACAATTAGTAATCTCATTTTTCCTGAGATAGAGTTTATCAGATCTTTTATCGAAAGTCATTATCGTGCCACAAGCCTCAGTCGCGAAACGAACTCTACACAAACATGTGGAAAATAATAAAGAAAATAAGTTGGAAAAGTGTTAAGAAACGAAGTTATGGGATCAAAGCAATGGTGTTATGTAAGTTCTTTTCCTTCGCGAATTGTTCTTCTTCTGTTATTTATTAAACTCTCCGTTTTTTTATTACTTTAGAAACCATTTTAAAGGTAGGTAGTAGACTGCTTTACCCTCATAGGCGTATCTAGAGCTATTTACTGAGGGGTTCGTGTAATATAAGTTGTTTTGAATTTTTTGGGGCAATTTTTTTGTTTTTTTTTCTAGTGTGGGTACCAGACTATTCTAGCGTGGATGGACCAAATAAACCTCCCTCCCCTCTTTCAACGCCTAAGTCTACCTCTTTAAAATATTAAAAGATCCAATATGATACTAAACAGATATCAAACTATATACTTACAAATTCACTTTCACCTCTACAACTATTATAAACAACAATGAATCACTTATTACTTCATAGATGTATAACTGATAAGTATTGTAATAGTGTAATTATTCAATCAATTATTCATAACGAGGCTGTTATAGCGCAGCGGCTGACTGTACGCGACGTTTATGGATTCAATTCCCATTCCATTCGTTTACTTAGTTCTTAGCTCTAGTCACAAATGAAACCGCGGAGATAAGTTCCGCCATTGGGCAAAAATTGGGCTGAAAGTGAAAACGAGTGTTTTAATCATTAATAATAATCATTGTATTTAAATTTAAGTTCTAAATGTGTAAAAGAGAGCTTTGTCCGTCGGTAACCCATTTAAATGGTCTGGCGGAGTAAATGTAAGTGTTTTATATTTGTTAATTTGAGAAAGTAAATGAAAAAAAAACACTAGGTTCTAAAGATATCCTGCTATCTTCTTCCTCCTGGCATTAATCCCGGCTATTGCCATGGTCTGCCCTCCTACTCAACCTACTCCACTTTGCACGGTCTTTTGTGTCCTCGGTGGTTAGACCATCGGCTCTCATGTCCTGCATCACGACATCCAACCAGCGCTTCCTTGGGCGTCCGGGAGGTCTCACTCCAGGAATTGCTATATGCAAGGCACTTGCATCTGACATAGTTCTTAGGCCGGCGCGTAACGTGGCCAAACCATCTCAAGCTTGTCCGCTACGTCACGGACCCCAAGACTGCCTTGAATGAATATGTTGCGTATGCGGTCAGACCGCGTTACGCCGCACATCCACATCAGCATCTTCATTTCCGTGCTAAGCTATCCTGCTATATACGGGATATAGTTGGGCAATAAAAAAATATATATTAACCAAATGTAATCAATTATTTATTAATTCATGTACAAGTATTGTAATACTATAATTATTCAATAAATAATTAATTTCCAGTGGGCGCTGACTTCCAGCTGGGCGCGGCGCGGGTGTTCCTCCGCGAGGCGTTACATCGCGCCTTGGAGCGCGCGCGCGCGGACAAGCTAAGGGCCGCTGCTACGCTGCTGCAGGCCAGGATACGAGGATATTTGGCTAGGTGAAACTTTTTATTTATGTTTTTTATTGTGTAGAATATGTTTGGAGATATTTCGTTAATTTAACAGCTATTATGAGTTATTTACGGTAAAACGTATTTGAAGTGTGTTAAAGATTCGCTTTTGTCGGAAATTTGTGAGAATATTTTTTAAGGCAATATTTTCTTGCAAGCTAAGTTACTAAATCATGTTTAGCACTTATATCACTTAACGTATGTAACTTTCGGACTTCTGAATCAGCATTTGCAATACTTGATATCAGTTAATTCTTAACTAGTCCCGCATTGGGTCCAGGTATACCAAATAAACTTACCTCTATAATGGACGCCAAATAGATAGTGAGAAGATCTTTTACTTCTCTCAGTAGGCAAAATGACATGAGTGAAGATTTACTTGAAATTTGATAAAAACAAAAGTTTTTCTTTATAGGAAATACTATGACCAAATGAGATACTCAGCTGTAAAAATCCAATCGTGGTGGAAGGCATCTCGAGAACGTCGCAGATACGTCGTCATTAGGCGAGGAGTTGTTCGAGCTCAGGCGTTAGTACGAGGGAAACGAGCTCGAGCGCGAACTAAGGCGCTCAAGGAACAGATGAGACGGAGACAGGAAGCTCAGCAGGCTGCTGCTAAGTAAGATGCCTCTATAAACCTTAATCTATCTATCAATATATAAAAGCCGTCGTGGTGCAATGGAGAGCTTGCAGCCACGGCCATTATGGATTCGATCAGCCATAAGGGACAATATTTAAAAAATATTAATTTCTTGACTCTGGTAGAAACAGTGTCTTGATACTAGGTTCCCTCTTCTTAAACTGCTATGCAGGGATATTCATGACGGTGATACAAAAACCATAATATTTTTTATTGAATAATACCAATGTATTTTATTATAGTAATTGTAGTAAAACGACAAACAAAACAAATTATAAATAAGCAAATAAATTGACAATTAATTTATGTATTTAGGTACAAATGTAATAGTATATATCGACGCTGGAAATCGAGCCTTCCTTTGAAATACGGCAAAATCGTATAGTATTTCAGCGTATAGTATATTAAAAGCTTTTATTTATCTTGCAATGTATGTATGTGGGTTCGGGTGAAATCTTTGAGCTCAATTTTGAAGTAGATATCTTCAACCGATTGAGCTGAAATTTTGTATATACGTTTTGTTTGGATGACAATGCACAATAAAATATGTGACGTCATTATACACAAACGACATTATAGACAAATATGGCGGACCATACAAGATGGCGAAATAGTTATTTTTAATGTACTTCTACAATATGGGTATCAAATGAAAGGGCTCGTTGAGAGCAACTCGAAAAATAATGTAATGTCATTCTAAATCCAATATGGAGGATATTGAAGTATCTATTTAGTCTACTTCTACAATATAGATATTAAATGAAATGGGTCGTTGACCGTAACTCGAAAAATAATGTGACGTTATTCTAAATCCAATGTGGCGGAACATCTAAGATAGCTAAATAATTATTTTTAGTTTACTTCTACAATATGGATATCTGTTGAAAGGGATCGTTGATAGTAACTCGAAAAATAATGTGACGTTTTTCTAAATTCAATATGGCGGAACATCTAAGATGGCGGAATAGTTATTATTTATGCACATCTGCAAAACGCTTGCATCTGCTTGCCGAGAATAATTAGAAAAATAATGTGACATCTAGTGTGAGAAACCTAGCCAGTGGTAACAAAAAAGTAAAAAATAAATTATAAGCAAAAAAATTACATTTTTAGAAAAAGCTTTTATTTAAACGCTCAAAAAAGGAGAAAATAAAATTTGTCTTTTAACTATAAACTCATAACCTTATTGTACACAATTTATATGATCATAAAAGCTTGTCACGTTAATCAATATTTAATTAAATGGAAACTGAAAATATTTAAACTTAGCAGATTTTACATACTTTAATTAGTACTAGTTTATTTACAAAAGTAAATCGCGCCACAAGCTTTTATGATCATATAAATTGTGTACATGTTCAGCTTTAATGTGTCATATTGTAGTTAATTTTTATCTTTTTAAGTAAAAATGCTAAGATTATGTTAAATCCATTAAAATATACATTTTAATGGATTTAACATAATCTTAGTTTTTTTTAAAATAGCTTATACCAATGTCAATCAATACGTTCCATTTTGCCATGCTACCAAAACGAGGAAATGAGAATATTAAATAATCGAACCCACAATCACAAACGCCTTTGCCACTGCCTTACGACGGTCTCTAAGGCCAATATTTTAAAGAAAACTAAACCATTTTAAACTTTCATTTATTTACAGACGACGAGCTGCGGAACAAAAAGCGAAAGCGGAGAGTTTACAAGTATTGGAAGTGCCCGCAGAGCTCGCGTTTATACTGTCCAAAGTTGATGACTGGCAGCCTCCGCATACAGAAAGAAATATATCTAAAGTGAGTGAATTTGTATTAAATATTATATTTTTGCATATCAAAAGTATTAAAAAACGCATAAAATTTTAAAAAAATATTTTAATGTTATGAAAATAATTAATATACAATGTAGATTTTTCCTACATTGTTAAAAGATCCTAGTTCTTAATGCTTATAAACATCTGGTAAGTAACAATAATTAGTAAATAGAATTAGATGTCATTTAGGCTACAGAAAATGTATATAAAGTGGAATAACGTATAAAATCCATTTAATTTCCTCCATTTTACATCTATATAATGCTTGTTTTTACTTGCGGCTCCGCCCGCGTGGCCAAATAGAAATAAATAAGGGCTCGCCTGGTTTTGCAACATTTTTCAAAGTTACTTCATCCACATTTGTTGTATCGAGATGTAATATAGCCTATATATATATAAAAACAATTTCTAATTCAAATCAATATTAGGGCATACTACGAAACGAACTCTCTATAGAACTGATAAATGGACAACATAGCAATTTAACACTATATTTTTTTTACTTGTATTAAGTATGCTAATTGTAATTTTATTAAAAATATTTTCAATTTTATTTCAGGTGCCTAGTGAAGTGTACGCAGAAGAGGAGCGGGTTCAATTACCTCGAGATCTACAGCAATTTGCCTTCTCCAAATTCAGTTCTGTGTATTTTGCTGATGGTGGACAACTGAGTCCTAAGAAACATCCCATTACTAAGCCTTTCTTGTCTAAAGCGGCTGTTAGGTGCGTGTTGATAGATTTTTTATTTATCTTTTTCGTGTTGATTGAATTATTTTCTGTCTTGATATTTCCCTGTTATCATGCGGGACACAGTCCAGAAAGCTCAAAAGAATCAATTAATTCTTATTTTTGAGTGTATTTATAATTTGATTATTACCATTTTTTTCAGGGACCAAGATTTCAATGATTCTGTAGCAATTTTCAAGCTCATCTTACGTTGGTGCGATGAATCTGCTGCTGGAAATGAAACGAGACAAAAGGTAAACAGATAATTTTAAAAACTATGATATAGTAAATACAAAATAAACATTTTATATTATAATACATAATTTAAAATGGAGATATTAATTTAACGTGTAAGTTATATGAAAAAAAAAAACTTTCTCTTAGCAGGATTGAAACTGATGATTCGAGTGTGTCATTGTGTGCTAAATGGGGAAAATCAACGTCATTATTTATCTCACAAAAGCAGGAAAATTAAAAAAATCTGTGGTTGGAGTTTGGATCAAAGCTGTAAACGTGTTATTATGTTATACAGGTGCTTGCGGACTATGTAGCGGCGCGAGGTTTAGCATCGCGAGGTCTCCGAGATGAAATTCTCGTACAATTATGCAACCAAGTGGGCGGTGCTCCAGCAAGAGTATTACGATTGCTCACACATTGCCTCGCAGCGTTTCAACCTGGTCCAGCTTTGCATAAGTATGTTTATGTTTGTGGTATATTATTTATCACTTCATATTTAGATAGATAGAGAAAACCTAGTATTAAGATACTACCCGTATTCATAAATCTCGCTCTTAAGATTGATTTCAGAGTTAACTCTGAGATCAATCTTGAGATGCTGTTTTAATTAGTAGATGGAAGTTAAGTTCAATTTTGATATTAGTGACTGAGTGACGGCACCTGAGAGCACTCTCAAGTGCCGTCAAACTGTGACTTAAAATTGAGAGGTGTGGTGATATATTATCTATAACGTCTTTGATCAAAAAGCAAAATACAACAAAAAACATATATTAATTAATTTACCCAGATACCTAATCCGCCTAATATCCGAGCGTGCGTCCGGAGCTGAACGCGCTCGTCTCTTACGTCTCGCGTGCGGTACTGAGGCCACAGCGGCGCGCGCTAGCGGCGTCCCGAGGCGCGCCCCGCCCACGCTGCTGGAGTGGAAGGCGGCTGGTGATAACGCCAGACCTGCTCTGCCACTCACTTTGTATGATGGTAAGTTTGGGTTTTAATTGATTATTTTATGATTTCTTCATCATCAACTTGTCGATGTTCACATCTGGATATAGTATTCTTCAGTGGTCCAGTATGGTCGACGAGTCGTGGCTCTGATATTACTTGTAGACTGCGCATATTTGATTTTAGAAGTTTTTTTACGAGCGGAAAAGTTCAGAAAGCCTAAGTTCAGGATGGCTATGAGTCGATAACTATGGTATATTTTTTTGTTGTAGAAGCGTTTGTTGGTACCGCGTTATTATTTACTTGTTTTTTCCCCCCTTTTCCATTAACTGCCTCACCTTTATCCTTTATCTTATCGCTCGAGTGGGAATCAAATCCATAAGCATTGCGTTCACAGTACACTATTTTAAGAATAGGATCTTAAGCTGAAAAAGAAAATAAATGGATAATAAAATTGGATCTTCATTTATCAGACACGGTCCACACAATCGGAGTAGAGTCGTGGACGACGTGCGAGCGCGCGGCCTCCAACGCGCTATCCGCGGCTGGCATCACACGCGGCACGTCCGGCTGGTCACTCACTTTGGAACACAATGGACAACTCACTGGTTTGTAGTTTTTTTATTATAGTAGTAGTTCATACAGTCACTCATTCATACATACTGTATTTATATTAGTTTTCCGCAAATAAAATAAAAATTTAGGAATATACGCCATTTAAGGTACTTCATTTCACAATGCATGCAAAATGGTAATATGTTCACTTAAACTTTTTATTTATTAAGTAAAAAGTTATTAACTTTCAATATAACTTAAAGGTCAATTCATAGCAAAATAAAAGATTGCAGAAATTTTGAGCGTAAAACGTAACTTGTTGAAATTTTTGAACGTCAAATAATTTACCAACAGTTGAAATGCCTCAAACATCAAAAGAACCGGCGTAAGAAACATAACAGGACTTTTGTATCATAAAAATTGTTGTATGTTTTGTAAATGATATACTTTAATTCTTTCCTACTTTCTCTAACACAGAATGGGCAGGCTGCGAATACGCGTTAGACGCGGTAGGTGAGGTAGAAACATGGTCGGCTTTAGCGAGTGCTAGAAGTGAACCTTTACGTGCATCAGGTTCCCGTTCAGCCCCACCCGCACCGCCTCCACGTGCTTCTTCTGTAGATAGTGAAAGAGCTGCGAGGCCACAGGTATTTGTTAATTATTTATTATTAATAAATTATTTGAGGCCAGCGTTTAAATATAAATGAGTCGATTGTGAGTTCGGTGAAAACAAAACTTGGCGTGGAGTTCTGCTACTCAACACACAAAATCTCGAAATTTAGGTGGAAAGTGGAGGTGCGACTATTCGTACACGTAACATGTAACTATTCGTATCATATTTAAATAACCCAGAGCAGGGATCAAATCCACATCGCGGGATCAACCAACTCGTGCAGTTAGAAACGTCTTGATTACATCGAGGTCTCTCCTGTTATTATATTCAAGACATTATTCTCTATTAGCATATTTCCTTTCCAGGTTCCACCACCAGAACCACCAAAGTCAAGGTCGCCGAGCATCCAACGTATGTTACAAGAACCAATAGACGAGAACATATCAGAATACAATTGGAAAATGGAACAGGAAGAATCGCGTACTTTACCAAAAATAAGTGCCGACTACTCCAAAAATTCCGGGGAATATTCTAGAAAGAATAGCGAATATTCGAAAGATGCGGTTGATTACTCGCGAAATTCTAACGACTATTCTAAAAACAATGCCGATTATTCTAGAAATACCAATGAATATACTAAAAATAATGCGGAATATTCTAGAAATACGAACGAATATTCTAAGAATAATGTGGAATATTCTAGGAATACGATTGAATACACCAAAAATAATGCAGAATATTCCAGAAACACGAATGAATATCCCAAAAAGATATCCGAATATTCTAGAAACACAAACGAATATCCCAAAAAGACATCCGAATATTCTAGAAACACCACAGACTCTAGAAACACCACAGATTATTCCAGGAAAATATCTCATGATATTTTATCAAGGGAATCAGCATTAAATGAACGGTACTTTGAACAACAATCGGATAAAGTACGAAGTCGATCGCTCGACAACTTATTAGGTGACAACCCTGTGCCTCAACCGACCAAATTAACAGATCTAGGTTTGTCACAATCACGATTGAATGACAGATATCATTCAGTGGAACGGCTTGGAGGGGCTCCAAGTGTGACAAGCAGTAAGGGAATGGAGCCAGAGTATGGCGCAAGTCGCGCTGGTGCCTCTAGGTATATTAAATCACAATATGCGGGTAAAAGAGCACCAGCCGGATCACAATCTAGTCGCGCCTATATTGAAAAAAGTTCTGAATTTAGTGGTGTTAGGTAAGATTTTATATATTTTTTCAAATATGTGTAAGGGCCCATCCATGAATTCATCACGCTTTAAGGGAAGTTTGACGGAAGAAGTAATTATTTTTATATTAATTTGTGCAAATAAAAATAATTTACGGGCCAGAGGTCAAAAAATATATAGAATGATATGAATATATAGAACATTTATGGATGGTCCCTAATAATAATATGTGAAATTAAATTAAACTTTTATTTACAGATCGTCAGCAATGTCAGATACTTCGGAAGCTCCGAGTTTAGCATCCCACGTACGGCGCGTTCGCGTTCCTAGTCAAGCATCGGATGTGGATCAATTCTTAGATGATCTTTTCTCCCCCGTATTAGATCCCAATATCGACGAACTATCTGACGCCCGATCCCTTGCAGCTAGTATTAAAGGTGGCAAAGACTATAATAAATTTATTGATAGTATTTTGAGCTGTTCTTATAACGAACAGATAGATACTTTAAATAACTCAGAATCTATAGCTCGTCTTATCAAAGGTGGTGGACAAGATGAAAGTGGTAAAACAAGCAGAAAAGAATCAAATGTAGATTCTGTGGATGATTATATTACTAATCTGTTTGACCCCATCTTTATGAACGACAGTCTGAAAAGATTGACCGATGGCGAAGGGTTATCAGAGGCTATTAAAGGAGGTGGATCAACTCCAAGAACTGCTGGTGCTAATACATCTGCACTTAGCTTTGGTGCTATTTCTTTGCCACCTTCGATGCCAGCTATGCCAGCCACACCTGAAGCATTAGCTGCCGCCTTAGGATTACACTTACCTCCTCCGGGAACAGTCGACATCAATGCATACCATCAAAACTTACAAAGAGCGTTCTTACAGAACGCGATGGCTCAAAATCTACAAATTCAACAGCAGCTGTTGGCTCAAAATCAAGCTTTACAAACGTTACTTGCTGGGCAAGTTGTAGAATCGACAGATTCAGCACCTATATCACCGGTTCGCGCTTCAACTGTAGTACATGCACAAATACATTCACCTCCAAGAAATTCAGTTAAATCGAGGAGAGAATCTAATGAAAGCATGTCAACAGGTGCTCCCCCACCTCCCCCTCCACCCATGCCACCGCCACTTCACGACATGGACCCTTCGGAAGCCCGGCCGTTCATTGACCTCTACGGCCGAGCAAAAACTGTTAGAATAGGAAAGTGGAGGTGGCCCCCACCTAAAGATGCCGTAGGTCAAGAAACACCGCAAGATTTCACGAAATTTAAAATGCGTCAAATACAAAGAAGAATAACACCTCAAGCTCAATCGAATGGCGTGGAACATGAAGCTCCGAGAGGACGATCACGGTCTGAAGCCTCTCCAGCTATAGATTGGGAAGAATTTGAAGTGGACGGTCATTCTCCGTCAGCCCGGGAACCACCCTCGCAGAGAACTGCACGACGTAGTTTTGAAATCGGAGCACAAAGACCGTCTCCAGGAAGTGTTGGTAAATTGAAATTGAGCTCAGAAATGCGGCAAAGGTTAGAAAGAGTGACGGCAAATCATTCTGTTAGGAGTTCGTCATCAGCGGCGGAAACTCCTCGCACAATTAATAAATTAGAAGATACTAGAAAATTAATGTTAGAGAGGCAGCTTGGGGGGGGTATGAGATTTGATGCGCCACCACCTCCATTACCTCCAGCACCTCCCGGGCCAGCTCCTCCTCCACCTATGTCTCCACCATCACCTCCAGACAAACCTGCTCCCCCTCCACCCGCTGATTTGTCCTCTACATTTGCTCAACTTCGACGTGATCGAGATACATTTGGTGTACATCAAAATAGAGAAGCTGATGATCGTCATGCATTCTTAGCTAATTGGAGTTCAAGAAGAAAAGAAGAAACTGACTCTACTCAGGGCGACGATTTAGCATCACGATTCTTAACAGCTGATCGCCGTGAACACAGAGTTAAAGAAGACTGGGGTGATGAGTCTGATGGTAGGAGTTACGATGAGAAAGCTGGTAGAGATGAATGGGATTCAGAATCTACATTAGATAACAGACGTGATATTCGTGATAACTTCTCTGGTCGTGCTGCATCAGAAATATACGAAATACATCCTATTAGGACAGAACGACGAAAAGAAGAGAATGAAATGGAAGAACACTTTGAACGTAAACGGTCATCAGCTATGTTTGATGATTTTGAAAGATATGACGGAAGAAAGAATTCTCGGGATATGTTAGTGGGTAGGGCGAGGGACAGTCCGCGATCTGATATAATGTTTCCCCCAGACACTAACGATACTTTGAAAAAAACTGAACGTCCAACATTTAAGACTCATATGGCTCAAAAAGAAAGAGACAAGAAATTAGAAGCTGAGAGACGTCAATCAGTTTCTACTCACGTGACAGATAAAACAGAGCATATTGAACGTAAGTGTATTATTATATCTGAAATATGTACATATAATTAAATAATATTTGTTCTCTATCTGTACGTACATGATATATGAAAAAATTTATTATCTAGAGCATCTATTAATATAATAGAACCCCAAACAATGACAAAATTGTCAGGCGATTTAAATGTAGCTTTCACTATTGTATGTTGGGAAATGTCACTTAATATTAAGTGTGTGTTTATTTTATAAATCCTAGTTATTGAGTTTTGACGAACGACAAACGAACTGTTCAGCTCTTCTATTATTAGTATAGATATGTAACAAAGAATCAGTTTTACCAAAAAAACTTTAATTTACAAATAATCAATAAATATATTTTTAATGATTAAACATATGTTAACAGGTGACGTACCAGCCCCAGCGGCATTGCTCCCATCAGAGCGATCGTATATAACGTACTCCCGCGTGCCGTGGAAGCTGCGCGTGCGCAAGGAAGTGTTCACGCCTTTAGAAACGTATAGTGAACCTGCTATACTCGATCTGCTGTACGCTCAAGTGAGTATTAATATTGTGGCAATTTTTTGATATATAAATAAATAATAATTAACAATTAAAATTATACAATATTGTTGTCTAAAATATAACAAAGATTTTTTTTAACAACCAAAACAATCAGACGATCGATAATATATTTTATATTACAATGTATTGATTTTTAATAACAATATTAACACTGTTTATTAAAATAATGTCAGCATATATCAAAATTTTATTTTAGATTTTATCTGCTTACTATTCATAACGCAGCTAAAAGAATGGAATATATACTGAGCATTGATCTTCTCAAATGAAATTATAATATAAAATTAAAATTTAATAAAAAAAAACTGTTCAAGCAATTATAAAATCTAATCTAATATTTACTTATTTCCACTAATTTACTCCTTAGATCGTCCACGACATAGCATCAAACACACCATCTCTACGTATAAGCACAACAGAAAGACGCGCAGGATCAGCATTTCTTCGTTCACAAAATGGACCTCCAAGGGTCAATACGAAACGGCAAGCTGTAGAAATGGCTAGAGAATGGCCGTTTTATTTTGCAAGGTTGTTCTCAGCGAGAATGCCGCCCGGGGAGAACGCTGTGCTGGCGGTCTCTCATAACGCTGTTACTATTGGAGTTAAAGGTAAATTATTATGAGTGTAGATATATATTGTAATGACAGGTAGGAATATATGTAATTTCTAACAATTTGTTATTTATTTATTTAAAATTGTTAAAATACTTTACTATTGTACTGTTATAAAATTACCGCACACCAGTTAAACTCTCGACAATTGGGCGGTGCGTAGGGAACTTGGAAACCTTGCTGTATGCGGGATACTATGTGAATCTTAGAAAAAATAAATATAACAAAGCAATGTTTCCCTTTCCTCTCCCTTAGGTCCCAACGGCCTAACAACACGTCGCTCGATACCACTACAAGGGCTTCGCGCGGCGTCGCCCGCGCCCGCCACCCTACAACTGACACCGGGTCGCGACCCGCCACTTACGCTGCACGTGCCACTCGCGCATCACGCCCACGCTATCATAGTGGAGTTTGCTTTGCAGTGTTCACAGGTAAGGTTTTTGTTTTTTTTTTTTTATATTGTAGGTACAACCAACACCGAGCCGCAACGTCGAGTGGGAATTGAACCCACAATTGATCACGACTGGTCTCCTACAAATACATAAAAACTATTTATTATATTGCAGATCATATTTAATCTTATATTTGTCTACAATTTCTTTATTAAGAGAGGAGAAATAATAATTACATTTATTTTAAGTCTACCTGTTTTTTTGATAAAACTCAATTCAATTTTGCTGTTATTAATTATAATTTTATTTCTACAACGTAAAACCAAGGTGTTGTAACTACTGTGAATTAATTTACAATAATATTGAATTGAATGTTGAATTCTGTCAATTAAATCGTCAAATTAATTGATAAAATTGGGTCAACATTTAATACTTTCGGAAAAATCTATTTATTTATGTAAACACATTCACTGTCTTTATAACGTGAAGAGCGTTATATCATAGTAAATTATGTGAATATTTGATAAAGTGACAAAGAATGACTCAGCCGAAAGTCTAGTGATATTTAAAATTAAACGATTCGAGCGGTCCAAAGTAAATATTTCCTTACTTCCGAAATTGCTTAACCTCTACATATTGCATAAGCAATCTTCATTTTAACATCATTTTTAGTTTTTACTATGATTGATGACAAAATGATGCAAAGTTCAAAAATTACATAAATGTTTATACTAAGATATTTTGTAGATTAGAGTTTTTTAAGAAAATATAAAAAGCAAAAAACTATGTAAGAAAAAATATCTCAAATGGGAATCTATCAAATCGTTGGGAAAGAAAGAACTGAGTCATTTATTCTCAGATTGTTCGCCCTGTCTCGTAAGTCACACATAAAAACATTTTTATAGTTGCCCGCTGTATCCTATGACATTGCTTCCGTTCCCCACTTTCCCGAAAATTCTTGAATTATTTCGTGTCATATGGTGATAACTCAGTACTGTGCTTTGCTTTTTGGAAAGCGTCAGAGCAAGGAAATTAAATTAAAAAATAAATAATAAAAAAGTATTTTAAACGAAAAACATGTAATTCATGATAATGAGGAACGTAGTGTCTTAATATTAGGTTCATCTACCTACCGTGCTATGTGCGGGATATAGCGTGAAGCAGATGTAATCGATGAGATAATAAGAAAACTGAATAATTATTATGCAAAAGTATTTAATAATATACGGGTTCTGGTAACCCTTATTAGTTATTAAGTATTGTAGTAGCAAGCGATTTAAACTCGTTTATTGTTAATTATAAGCAAGCAAATATTCTTAATATCGTATATAGTAAATAAGACATTACATTGCATCACAGTTAAATGTTTTTTATGTTACATAACTATCATATACTTATAGTTTTTTACATTAAATGCCAGCCGTGCCGCAGGTTCCCAGTTGTTAAAATGAAATATTTAATATTTTAATTCTTCGTTCTGGTATGGAATGAAGCAAGGGGTTGAGTTACAGGACTGCACACGCAATGCTTCCAGAATTCGGCGGAAAATGGAGAGCGGAGTGTCTTAACACTAGATTCCCTCTGTCTACATTGGTACATACAGACAAAATAAAATATAAAAAAAGCTCTTGTATATTATTAAATAAATAAATATTAACAATGCCTATTTAAATAAACTTATTTAACAAAAGCTCGTTTCTGCGCCATAATCAGCCATTCTATTGTACCCAATTAAACGTTGATTGTACGTAATTGATACAGTTACATTAACGAGGTACAGATGCTCACTGGCCGTTGCAGTTCATATACATATATATACTATAACGCAATAAAAATACTATAGTTATAAAATATTAAACAAAATAGAAAATAAAGTTAGTAGTTAGTTATATACTTCCTTTTACATTTTGAGATATCTATTTTTAAAATGATACTGACTATTTATTTGTTAATTAGTTTGTGATAATAATTTAAATTAAATGAAACAAAAAAATATTCTTATATATTTTTACAATGTGGGTAAACGGAAGTGTCTTAAAGGAAACGGAGTGGCTTAACCTAAGCTAGTGTTCACTCTCCCTACCCTGCTATGTGCGGCCTGATGCTATAAAATTATTTTTTATAAATTTTATAAAAAATATAATCTCCTGACTATAAACCATATAAATAAATTATTAGATAACTTCAATTAAATCTTAAAGTACATATCAGATTTGATTCGCTAATTTGCTCCAGAATGAGCGTTCGTTACAACCCGTTACAGTCGTTACACTGACCGAACACCCGTGGCAGAAAATGACGCAATTATATACAAAATAAAGGAAAAATTCACGCTGTATTCCGTACACAGCAGGGTAGGCAGAGGGAACCTAGGGTTAAGACACTCCGTGCCACACTGTCCGCAGATTTTACCAAGAAGTATTGAGTGGCGAAACTCAACGCCGGGCTATAAAATAAAATAAACGAATTATTGTTGTTTAAAATCCTAATTTTGGTTATAAAATCCTAATTTTAATATTTACGTCTGTCTTGCTCTTAGAAAAGATTAAAAGCTAAACGCTAGAAAGCTTTTACGATCTAAGTTTTCACTTATGTACATAGCAAACTTCATGTATATGGCAACCTCAATATAGTAAAATTTAATAATACTTTGAAATTAAGGCTACTAATTTGACCAAGAATTGAATTTAAAAGATAATCCATATTACCTTTTAAAGGCCCTATATTATCTTTTAAAGGCATCCATATTATCTTTTAAAGGCCCCATGGCCTAATTAAAAAAATGCTATTTCAAGCCTAATAGGGCACAAGGGTGCGACTGTTGACTCGAAGGTTGAGAGTTGGATATGGGAATGAAATAGTTCATATTTTTATTTCTTCGCTTTGGTAACAAAGGCAAAGCACAGCGAAGTGTCTTACGGATAGGATCAGAGTCTAGCTTCTAACGTTCTTCTGCCTACCATTTATTTATTATATATAGTTTATTGCACAAAATTACAAAAAAAAACAATGTACAAAAGGCGGGCTTAACGCTAAAAGCATTCTCTCCCAGCCTACCTTGTCATGTGGGATAATAAGTATGCAGGTGTGCAGAAGTAAAATATACATACATATACATCCAATAAATATATAAATATACATATAATAAATAGTTATACATATAATATATAATTATATATATATTTTTTTAAAATTATATGTATATAATATATAATTAAAAAAAAAAAAAGACTGTCGGTAGGGGTCTCACCCAACCCCTCTAGTATAAGCTCTAGATATAAGTACAATTTAAATTTTACCAAAATTAAGTACGCCACATTAAAAGAACTTTCTTAAAATAAAAAAAAGCACGGGCAACTATGCGCCCGTGGATGTAGCTTTCAAAATTAAAAAAATAAAATAAATATATAATTATAATAAAATAAACCCATACATATATAAACACATAATATATAATTATAATAAAATCATACCATGTCATGTGCGTGCACAGCGCGAACCTTAAAAGAAATATACATTTTGAAATAGGTTAGAAAATAGTATAGTAAAAAGTCAACTATACAAAAATAATAATAAAAAAATTAGCATAAATATCTTAACACTTTCCTCTCCAACTTTGTTTTCATAGTTTCACCGCAAAGACGAGATATAAAAAGTTATTAGACCAGGTAATATATTCATCAACTAAATATACTTAAGCTATATTTTATATATGCGTGGCTTATGATCAGAAATAACTTCCTACATTTGTAATAAATAATTTAACTTAATATAATAATATAAAAATTTTAACCGACTCTGACTGATAATGTGGTAAAGTGTTTACTATCTCCATAATTCTTAGAAATTATTGACTACAACCATATAGATTTTGGCTATCATAAAAAATATATACATTATTTTTTTTTATATAATATAAATATCTTATACGGAATTATAGATCATAGAGTTTCATATTAATTTTATCACTTAATCTGCTTTACAATATAACCAATTAAAAAAAAATCAACAAATCGTAAGGCACATAATTTTCACATACGCCTTATTCCGCTCTTATCTCCGAACCACGCAATTTAATACAACTCTATTAAAAAATACAACAAAAATCCTCTTAAATATACATAAATAACAATAGAGCTATCAGCACAACCTTCAACAACCTCTAATATAGATAACAACCTGACGTCCCGTGTCAAAATGAAAACAGAGCCATCCCCCATAGCGCTGGTGTCCGCGATCGCGCAGTCGAACCGTGACCGCGCACTCGCGCGCACCATGCAGCGCCCGCGCCTCTCCGCCGCGATGCGCGACAACTGGCGCCACCTTCAAAGAGTCTACGGCCTGGAGGTTGACGACGACTTTCCACCTCCCCGACGAGCACCTAGCCTGGACTCCCTCATAAATTCCTCAGAAGGCGCCGCCTCTAGTGAAAATGCCTCCGCTCCTGAAGACTCCGATTCGGGAGCGGATACTCGCGATCCGGAACCTATGCGTCGTAAAAACAAAAAGTGCCCACAAAGTTTCTCGTCCTCGTCCAGTGGTCATATGGAGACGATCCACGAAGAAACCACCGAGCCCAAAGTGTCTGTTAAGGAAATCCTCGCAAGATTTGAGAATTTGAAGGAGAAAAGTGACATCACTCAGGTAGTGTTGTGCATAGTATTAAGTTTCACTGAAATTATCGATTTTCACTATAATTATGAAATACTCTAGCGATACGAATCCGAATGCTCGTTTAATCGATATGTCTTTTCTTTGTCACACACACATAAATAAATATAGTTGAATGAAAAATGCGTAATTGACAAATCATATAGATGTGAATAAGTATTGTTTTATTAACTTAATCGTATTTATACGTTTGTGTATGTTATTGTATCACACAGAATTATTTCTTTCAAACTCTACGCGACCTTAGATTGTTTAATTATAATAAAATATTACAATAATTGAGATGAAAAAGTGATGTATATAAAATAATATGAAAATTTAAATCTGGCATTACTATATTGTTTCTTAATTGCTCTCAAAACTATTTCTATTTTGCTATTTTTATTCTTTACTATTTAAATTATTAAAAAAATCAAAAACTTCATAACATTTATATGCTAGGGCCTGAGAACAATACAAAAAAATACAATTTGCAACTTTGTATAGAATTTAAATAGTCGCAGATGTCATTCCCTAACCATTATTTAACGATTAACGCACCTGTCGCACGCAGCTACGACCAAACATGACCCTTCACTGGTCAAGGCGCACCGCTTCTTATTTCACGATTATTGTGATTTACACTCGCATACCATATTATTTCTTTCAAATGTTTTATATATACAAGTAAAAGATGAGGCCAGTGGAAATGTGGCTGTAAACACGATAGGCTGTGGGTTCGATTCTCTCTTGAGGAAATGAAATGTTTAATATTTTCTTTTCTTCACTCTGATGTAGATAAATTGAGGTAAATAAATCATGGCGTTGAGTTCTGCCACTCAACTCGCTATGCCTCCAGGATTAAGTGGGAAATGGAAGTGTCTTAATGAGAACAGTGTCCTCATATTAGGTACTTCTGCTTATTCTGCTTTGTGCGGGCTTAATACGATTTTAGTTTTTACGTATAAATAACAAATTACTCATTTTCTTCATCATCATCATCTTTTCCTTTTTCTTAGATTTGATTACCTAGTAATTTAAGATTAAAGTTTTGGTAATCCAACCGTAGGTAATCGACTTTACGAGATCGTACATGAATATTAAAGTGAACTTTCTCTAACGCACTCCAACATTGTAATAACCTTTTTTTTTCACTTTCCGCGCGTGTTATTATTGAGAAATTATTTCCTATAACCATTGTTGGCAAAGACGAATGTTTACACGTTTCAAATAATGGTAGTGACACAAGCTTTCGTCATAGTTGATTTAAAAAAAAAACCTGGAAATAGGTTTCAGAAATGGAGCGACGCTCACATGATAATTAATATATTGACTGCCATAGTAAATGTTAATTATATTTTTATAGCTGACGTCTACGTAGATGACACTTATGGATACTTATTAAAAGTTATTGTCTTATTTATATTTATAGTATGGCCGTAATTTTATGTGATGTCAATTTTAATAGAATATTGTATATACGCAGATATAAAAATATACGAAAGTTTAGATAAAACAAAGTAGTATCTAGTTGTAAGCTTGTACTTTTTTATTTTTGCTTCATATTGTATCCTCCACTTAGCAAGGTAGGTAGAGGGAACCTAAGACCCTTGTATTAAGACATTATATTCTCATGAAGATATTTCCGTTCCCTAAAGTAGTAAATGTTACTTCATGTTAATAATAAAAAGTACTTAATGTTCCTGCCTACCTAATGCAAATTAGGTAAAAACCTTCGTGGTTACTGATGTTATCAATACAGTACAACAACGCAAAGCTAATAAAATCCGTCACGTCGCGCGTCACCGGGTGACAATTGCGCGGGAACCCGACCATACTTCCGTTTCCTAATGTTACATTACACGTGGATCCGTGTGAACATTCGGTTTTTTTTGTAAAAACAGCAATGGCAGTTGCTTGTTTTAAATATATTTTCATCTATTGGTAGATTACTTTAAGAGCGTCCAAATAAAATAAATTGTATTATGTATGCCTACTAACAAAATTGTAGATTGTAAGGCAACCAAATAGAAAGTAAATAGTAAAAGTTAAAAAATATAATACAAAGAGCACTTACATAGCATATTAAAACAATTTATTTAAAAAAATATTTTATAGCCTGTATCATACAAGATGGTAATTAAATGAATCGGGAATTTTGATATATGACATACGAATTAACCTTTACATTAACGAACCTATTATGTAATATATAAAAATTAGATGTCAACCAAAATTAAATAAATATAATAAATTATAGATAAAATTCAACTTACAATATATTATACGAATTTCAAATGTCATTCATATCCAAATTAAATTTTAAAAGGTGACTTGTGTATTTCCATAGATGAAGATAATTAATTCAAGCTACCGCAAATCCTATACTTATCGTCTATATTATAATCGTAAAAACAAAATACAATCGTAAAACAGAACACACCGTTACATCGATTAAGTGCAAAACGAGATACCGATTTGCTAGAATAGAACTAATATTTTAACAAATATTGCGATAGTCGATCTGTCTCGTATGTGCGTGCGTGACCAATTTTGTTGGAAATAGCTTCTGATATTGCATTCATTTTTCATCCACTTTCAATCGCTGACATTACTGGTGATGGTGACAGTTTATTGCAACTCATTAAGAAATATTCAGCTTCACGCTGTAGCAGGGTAGGTAGAGAGTAGTGTTAGGAGACTCCGATCCCCATTTCCCCGATTCGGGAG
Source organism: Heliconius nattereri (assembly GCA_013403645.1). NCBI lineage: Eukaryota > Metazoa > Arthropoda > Insecta > Lepidoptera > Nymphalidae > Heliconius > Heliconius nattereri. The sequence goes on along the minus strand of JAAIXI010000245.1, from coordinate 2,850,534 downwards.
GCAATTAAAGACCTAAAGCATACCACGTCCTGATTAGACAAACTCGTCACTCTCTTATTTATTCTCTCTCTTATTACTTAAGCCTACAAATTCCAAATATAAAAGAATTTCATATAAGGTAACATTGACGAAGTGATTGGTGCTCAATTGGCACGTTCGAAACCCCATAGTCTAAGTACTGAACTGAAACCATAATTATAATCGTATTAAGTGCATAAGTGTATATATAATATTTTTATTATAGTTCGCTTAATTCCCAAATAAAATCAACCTATTATAGATATCGCGTTATGTAAATATTAATGGTAAATACAATGTAGTACAAGGTGTCCGGCCGCCACCGCCATGGCCCATCGCAGCAACCGGTGAACTGGTCCGTGCTTCCTGTCCGTACAGTACTTACCTGAATGCAGACTCTTCGGCATTATGCTTATTATTTCTCTGGTTAAAGTTGTATTTATTTATGTATTTATATGGTTGGTACTAGTAATTATAAACAATTTAATAATAGTAGGTATATTTGTTGACCCAGTTCATTTTGTAATACGAAAACTTGTAAAGTTAATAGATAATATGTTATAATATAAGTTATTATTTTTCTTTTATTATATTGTACACATTAAATAATGTAAATAAAAGGTACTTTAAAGCCACAGGGTTCGAACTTGTGACTGTCAACGTATGTATAGGTTATTGGTTCGATTACCTATTTTTTCACTCTGGAGTCGAGGCAAAGCACGTCGTTGAGTTAGGCCAATCAATAGGCAATGCCTTCAGAATTCGGTGGAAACTCTTAATATTGGCGTCTATCTGCCTATTACTATTACGAATCTGAAAAAAAAAGGTATTTTTTCTTAATAAATTTATTCAAAAAACGAACAATGTATACATTTAAATTTGACATGTCTACATACATTCAGGATTGGGTACCAGTATGTAATTGATAATTTCATTCAGCTAATAGCTGCTCGAACGAGAGCGTGACTGCTCACTTTCGTCCATTTACAATTTTTTTGAATTGCCCACCAGGTCAATTATGAACGTAGGCTCGTGAGATTATCTTAATTTTGTAAATTTTCTTATTACTTTTTAATATTTAGCGTTTATAACTTAAAAGTAGATTTAAGTGAAATTATTTTAATATTCATATTGCGACCAAAATATAAAAATCAACTTTGATTTTTTTATAACACTACATACGATAAGTAATAATTTGTTTTGTACTAATATGACACCATATGTAATAACTAAGATTCCATTTTATTTAACACATTTATCTATTTCAATAAAACTTCTAAATATAAATAAAAGAGATAAGTTATCCATTGTACACATTTTTTCTGTTGTTATAAGTTTTCTGTACTTTCTTTCTTGTGTGGACATAAATAAATGATATATATATATATACACATATATATATAAAAAGATTTTCACCAGCTCAATAAGAAATTAAAAAGAAAAATTGTGAATTTAAATAACAAAATGGTGCTAGCTAGATCGCGTGCAACAAGGCCAACTACAATAAAGGCAACAGATGCTAAACGTCATGTATAGACACCTTCCGCTCAACGAACAATGAAACAATGATACTACTACATCGGTAACGATGTCAGCGATAGCCATATGCTTATACCTATCTGTTAAATTGAAAATTACATTTGTTTTCCTTTTTTTTTTAAGGAATGACTGTTTTAGGGACTTTTAGAATTTATTTTACAATTTTAACTTTGAAAAAAGCATCTGTTGAGTTTCTTGCCGGCTCTTTTCAGCAGAACTGCCTTCCGAACCGGCAGTAGCTTTTTTGCTTATATGTTCATTCGACGATTCAAAAGTGTTTAGAACAGTCTATTTGAATAAAGAATATTTTGAATTTGAATATCGTGACCGTTTATATGGCCGTCGTAGCGCAGCTGCACAAGGGTGTGACGGTAACGCGACGGTGGTGGGTTCGAGCCCCACTCGAGGAAGTGAAATATTTATTTACGTCTTTATTTCTATTTCTTCGCTCTGGTGTCGAGGCAAAGCGCGGCTTTGAGTTCTGCCACTCAACACGCAAAGCCTCCAGAATTCGGCAGAAAGTGGGGAACGGAGTGCCTTAACACTGGCTTCCCTCTGCCGACCTTGCTGTGTGCGGGATACAGCGTGAAGCTGATTATATTCATTTATTTTTGTATAAGAAAGTCATTTTCTTGTGCGTAAGAATTAAACACTTTTTATAAAAGAAAAAACAAAACGAAAAGCGCCTATTCCCTTAATTTTTAAAAGTTACGGACTACTTGGTTGTGTGTTTAATAAGTGAATTGTAAATGAACATGTTTTAAATAATACTTTCAAAAATTAAAAAAAACTTTCTCTTGTTATTATATTGGATGATTAACAATATTACTTAAATTTTATGGGTGTATCTTATACAGGCTCTAGAGCTCTTAAATTATGTCAAAGAAATGAATTAAAAGAGTCGCGTTGATAAAATATTTGTTCCTGATGCTTTTCGTCACGCTTCCATATGACGCGTATGGCAGAGTAGACAGAGACCTGGGGACCTAATTTTAAGACACTCCGTTCTCATTAAGACACTTCCGTTTCCCACTTTCCGCAATATTTTCCAAGATATTACGTATGGTAAAACTCAACGAAACGAAATTAATATTTCTTTTCCTCGAGTGGAATCGAACCCACAATCTGTGTTTACAAGATATGCCTCTATTTTATAATTTACGAAGTGTTATTTATATTAATATTTGTATAAACCAATTCCATGTATAGCACATTTCTACTTGGGTAACGCAATATCGCGTTCCCTATATGTATCCCGCATACAGCAGGATAGGCAAAGTGTAGTGATAAGACACTCCGCTTCCCACTTTCGATCGAACTCTGGAGACAGTGCATATTGAGTGGCGCTACTCGAGCCGCACTTTGCGTCGAGAACAGAACAAAGAAATGAAAATATAAACTCAACTATTTCATTACCTCGAGTGCATATCGAACCTATAACCATTCGGGTTTACAATTCCACACGCCCCTACGCCACGACTGGCCCCAAGTATATGTTATATAACACAATTATCGATTTCCACAAAGAGCTGGTGTGAACATACCATATATAATTTTTAATGGTGCCTCCGTACTACAGTTGTAACGGTCAGCGAGCACCGGCGCGTACCAGTGGCATGCCACTGAGAAAACTGTTTATTATCATAGAAAAGCTAGTCATTGGAGGAAGTCGGTCATCGTTATACAATTTATTCAATGCTATGCTATATATTAGAATTATGTCTATAATTTTTATATATATTGACCTTATTTTCTTTTATATTGTCTCATGGCTGTTCTACTTTGAATTTAATTATGAGCGGGAAATTATAATATTTCTAAAATTTATTGTTAACCCTACAGTATATTAAAGTAATGGAAAAGGAATTGAAATATAACATTTTAACCATAAATACAGTAGTATTTTATTTATAAAAATTTGAAGCACTTAGTATATATACGGAACTACATAGTAAGACGGATATATCAACTTTACGGAGACGTTCAAAAGATCACAAACACTCATTCAATCAGCAAATATTTTTTTTCGGTTTTTTTTAGCGTCACGCTCTATTCCACGGATAGCAGAGTAGGCAGAGGAAACCTAGTGTTAAAACACTCCGTTCCTCATTTTCCGCCGAATTCTAGAGGCATTGCATGTTGAGTGGCGGAATTCTACGCCGAATTTTTCCTGCACACCAATGGACGATTAAAATATTAAATATTTAATTTCCTCTAGTAGAAATCGAATTCATAGTCTGTCCTTAAGTAACACGCTTGCGTCCCTACGCCACGACTAGTCTCAATATTTTTTTACTTTAAATAAATTACATCCTAAAAAAAGTCCCTGCAGTTATAAGTATCTACGTATGATATTATCAACCAAGCGTAAACCTAGTACGAGTATATGCGAGTGCACATCAGTCCGGTTAATGAAAGGATCGGCAACGCCATGGCCAGCACTAATGTTTTAGAAAGTGTGGAAGAAGTGGACGGAAACGATGGAATAATGATATGAACAATCTTAGAAATGTAACCACTAGACCAATAGCCACGGACTTGTGGATGTTTTTATTAATATAATTACAAAGGCAAATTGGTTCTAACTTGCATAATAGACATTTTTAAACCGTATGAATGAAATTTCGCCGCCCACATGTAACGGGGTGGGCAAAGGGAACCTAGTACTAAGATAATCCGTTCTTCATATTCCGCCGAATTTTTCAAGGCATTGCATGTTGAGTGGGGGAACTCAACGCTGGGCTTTTGTCTTGGTATAAGAGCGAAGAAATGAAAATATTAATAAATTATTTCTCCGAATGTAGATCGAATCCACACCTGCGTTATAGTCATTTCTTGGACCCCTTCGCCACGACTCCATAATTAATGAAATGTATAACACTAAAATAAACACTATTTTTATGTGTGGGTTTTAAAAATTAATAATTCATTTGCGTGAGTTAATTGTGCTAGTGCACAGAATTTTTAAAATACTTCTCCAAAGTCTATAGATATACCGACCGACAAAACTTAACAATTATATTTTGTTTAAGTAATTTTATTTCAATTACATAATTAAAATGAAAGTTATATACGTAATTAGAATTTTAATAAAAAATAACAATATTCAAAAATCAGTGTTCGTCATAGGTTTCGGACATTTTACTTTTATATAAGCACAGATTGACTCTATATGTCTATATTAGTCTTCACGGATTCTCGTTAAGTGCTCGAAAGTGCAAGATAATAAAGTAGTTTTTTTTTTAATAAACGCTAAAATCATAGGTTGATTTTATAATGGCTATAGGAAAAATATATTATGCTTTATGTTTTAAAATGACCTGAATATGTATGCGGGACGACACTTATTATCACTTTGTTAACACTTCAATGACACACTTTCTGTAGCCTAGAGACTTAGGTTACTAAAAATTTACAAGCTATGATTTTATTGGGGCACAAACGTGTGATTGTAAACGCGACAGGTTGTGAGTTTGATTCCCTCTCGTGGAAATAAAATATTTAATATTTTCATAACGAAGCAAAAAACGTTGAATTTATGAAAAGAAAAAATATGTTTCATAAAATTTTCTATTATTCAAAATCTTACGACAATAACGTAACTCATAAACTACAAATCCTAATATCGTTTACTTGTGACTTCTAGATTAAATTTATGCTGGCAAAGGTCACAGCAAACAACTTACTATGCAATACCTTTATTAATAGGCATTAATTAATCTAGAAAACCTTTATGCTGCATTACATACTCCTTTTCGCATTCATTAAAACTCTCCTAAGTTTAAAAAAAATATATGTATAAATAAGATGTAGCGGTATAAGGAATTAATTTGCTAAAACTAAACACAATTTATCGAAGCGAATACTTAGAACATAAATATTTATAAAAATGTAAAATTCTTAGATCACTGATGCGCGTCGGGCGGGCGCATACCGCTGCACTCCGCGACTGCAGCGCGGCGCGGACTATAGACAATTATTTAATTTCTATTATTACATATATATATTTTTAAATAATTGTAAATTTTATCTATAGTCTTATTTAATCTGTTGTACCTATTTGACACTAAAGTCATTTTGTGCATAAATGTAGTGTTTTCGGGAAAATGGAAAATATATATGGTGTTATACGGACGTTGAGCAGAAAAACTCTGAAACGTAATAAGAAGGTATATTTTGATTAGATTAATTATTTTAATTATTATTTAATTAAAAACATAATTAGGATAAAATTATTTTATTTTAAATTCACGTAATATGTATAACTCATAATTTCAGATTACTTAAATTCTGATTTTATGCTATATTTTATGAAAGAATATATTTAGAAAGTTACATATTATTATGTATCTAAGTCTTAAATTAGTCACATTATGTATAATTTTATTGTATCATTTTTATATAAAATTATTTATTAAAATAAAAGATTTTTTTAAACTAAACTAAATTAGCAACATTATATTCATTTTAAATATCTTTCTTAAACAAAGTTTAAAGTAAAACAAATAACTATTACTATAAGATGATAAAAATATATTCAATGTTTTACCCCTATTTTAATGTTTATAATTTTATATAAAAATTGTGTATCCAAATTATTTTTAATTGGAAAATTTTTAAAGTAAGGTTCATTGCGCAGGAGCACAAGCGTGCTGACGACAATTTCTATTCGAGAAAATTATATGAAAATATTTAATATGTTCATTTCTTCGCTCTGGTGTTAAGGTGAATCCCGGCGTTGACTTTGGCCACTCAACACACAATGTCTCCGTAATTCATCATAAAGTAGGGATTTTTGCCTCCCGCCTCCCTTGCGGGATACAGCGTGAAACTGAAAAAAAATACTTCAATTTCCGAAAGCAATCGCGTAAAGAAAATATGTAGGTTGATGATATATTTTAACAACATCATCACGCTTTCGTGAGCGGCTCGCGCCTCTTAATGGTGAAATATCATGGCATTGTTAGTGGGAAAAGAAGAAAACACTTTCCTTACATAATATTTAACAACACAACCTTACAAGTAACACGACCTTCCAAAATAATAAAAACTTTCGTTCTTATTGCCTCGCTTTTCTTAAAAACTAAAAGTAAACTCTACAATGATTTTATATAATTTAGTTGAAATGAAAATAACTTAAATAGTACAAAATCAATAACGCAGTTGACAAGTTTTATGAAAAATTTAAGCATATTTGTAACTAAGAAAGAAAATAATGAAATTTCTCTAATTTATTTCAGGTACAACAAAAACCAACGACTAATGGCATATCCAGCACGAAAGAAAAGATTACTGAACGTGAATCGAGGGAAACACGTGATTCTAGGGATACGAGGGAGTCTCGAGAGTCAAGAGAGTCCAGAGAATCTAGAGATTCCAGAGAGATAAGAGAGCTACGGGAATCTCGAGATGAGTCCGAAATGGAAATACGAGATAGAAGAGCTCCAACATCTTCCCCAGTGCCCAGAGATAGAGATCGTGAAAGAGACAGAGACCGTGAACGTGACAGAGATAGAGATAGGGAGCGTGAAAGAGATATGCGGGATGAGAGGAGAGACCAGTCGACACCCCAACATGATGGCAGGCACCCGCTTCTTCAATTTGCCGTAGATCATTTTAGGCAAAGTCCAGAGTAAGTACTAAACTAACATAATTTAATTTACTTTTTTGTTAACTTCACGCTGCATCCCACATATTGCAGAGTAGGCAGCAGATATTTAGTGCTAAGACACTGTTCCGCACTTTCTGTCGAATTTTCGAGACATTGCTTTTTTTACTTTTCTCGTCACCAGAACGAGGAAATGAAAATATTAAATAATCAATTCCTCGAGTGGGAATCGAATCTATGACTGTCGCAGTTACAGTCACTCGCTGTGTGCCTGGACCGTGATGGCCTCCAATTTACAGTAATACCACATTGCTATATAAATATTATTATTTAATAATACTTATTTCTGTACTTTTTTTGCAAGTTAGAGAAAATTATAATTATTATTGATTGGCACGCCCCTGAATATAATTGACACGCAAATTAGGAATGTAATTATAAAAAATATTTTACGGATTCATTCACATCACGCATTATTCAAATAGTAACTTATACGAGTATCATTCTAAAAAAAGGCCAGTCGTAACGCAAGGGCGCAAGTGTGTGACTGTAAATGCAACTGATTGTGGGTTCGACTCCCACCCGAGGAAATGAAATTTTTTTTTTTCATTTCTTCGCTCTGGTGTAGAGGCAAATCGCGGCGTTGAGTCCCGCCACTCACAATATACTATGGTTTTAGAATTCGGCGGAAAATGGGGAACGGATTGTCTTAACTCTAGGTTCCCTCTGAATACACTGCTTTGTGCGGAATATAGTATGAGGCTGAAATATCAAATTTCTTATTAGGGGGAAAAGTATGTTGTTCTAGGGGAACAACATACTTTTTTTGATTCACGCTACATTGCCAGGGTACCTAGAAACTTAGTGTAAGTCACTTCGTTTCTCGAGGAAATGAAAATATTACATATATCATTTCCTTTCAATCAGGAAACGAACTCACTACCTGTCGCGTTTACAATTGAGCGCATACCCTACAACTGGCCTCAAACTTCCCCTTAATTATAGAAATCTTTTTAATTAAACACATGTCTTATAATGAGATATGCTCTATTTTCTTATTCTTTCTCTTGCAAATACCACAAACTAATATTTTGCAATAAAGAAGAACAGGTCACTAACATAATCCATTGTTATATAACGTTCACATATGAGTATATCGTGGCTGGTTTCTGGTTATTTGGGCTGTTTCATATTGCGTGCCCAATTCTTATGCGGAATTACGTGTTTGTGGCTTAGTGTGAAGGCGATTTTTGTATTTTTTTTTAAATTAATTTTTAGGTTTTATATGTATATAGATTTTGAATAAATATTAGAGTAAATGTAAATATTTTAGGTCTGTAAATGCAAACCAATACCAATTGTGATATGGAAATACTCTAATAGTCGGGAAAATAAGAATATTATAAATATTAACATTTGCCCGAGTAATTGAACTCATAACCATCACGTTAGGTATACAATATTCAACTGACCTAGGATGACATTAAAACGTTAATATATCAACAGTTTTAAACAAAAAACTTAATATTAACAACAAAAACTACGACGACAAAAAAAATATTAATTTCATTTCTAATTTTTAATGTGTGAATCATCCAACTTAATGAAAAACTTCATATGCAACAAAGTATTTTTTTTTTTACTTTTCTACCATTTATAATTATAGCAATTCGTAAACATAACTTACAAATTAATCAATGCGTTTAAAATAGTTGAATCGTGAAGGCTTAAACAAATTTAAATGCTTTCTCATATAGATTGAAAATTTTCTAAAATTTACATATTACCGCCACAGACATAGAATCATCGAAATTGCTTTTCATTTAGACGTACATATGTTTACATATACATTATTGCAGTTCATCGTCTCTGGGTCGTGTTTTCTCCTGACTTCACTTTGTCACGATGTTTTTTAAGTAAACAAAATTTTCTGTGTCTTCCAAAATAATTGCAAGAGATATTTGAATACAGATATTAGGTATATCACCTATATACATATAGTATATGTATATATATGTAGAGGCCGTGGTGCTGTATAAAATATACGACGACTATAAACTCGACGTTTGTGGGTTCGACTCCCGCTCAGGGGGATGAAGTATTTCATATTTTCATTCCCTCGCTCTGGTAATTCAGTGAAATGTGCCACTAACCCTACCATACTATACTACTGCGGGGTAGGCTTGAAACAAAAGTCGCGAATTCTTAGAGCGTGATCTTGATGGTGATAAAAAAAAATTATACAATTACAATCATTGCATAAAAGTAACTTAATAATAATAATATAAAAACGTTAAATTATAATATTTTACATAATATAATTTATTAGAAATCTTAAATAATTATATACCTATGTTTATTATTTATGAACATTTATTTTAATAATACAGTATGTTGCAAACATAGAGCCAGAGATACACTATTTCTTAACATTGTTCGTCAACGACAAAAACCGTGTGGGTTCCTGTAACGAGTATTTGCATTCAATGTACACTTGGAATCCGAACTACTTTTATGCTTGTATTTCTGTAATTATACCTTAGGGTTGTCCCTCTAACTTTCCAGTTTTTAAAAATTAAATAACTAGTTGATTGCTTTACTTTTGCTACAACAAAAAAAACAAAAGATTGAAATAATTTAATATAAATTATTTTAAAAAATAATCGGCATTTATAATATGTTTAACTCCTCATTGTTTACGTTATTTAAAGGTATTTGAAGAAACCAGTTCATAATATTACGTTTTATATATGTATTATATTATTGTATGTATGTGTGTTCCAATTTCCACGTTGTAATGTCTATTCGTTTTCATTGTTTTCTCTGTAACTGGACAACAAAAGGTTAATTTAAAAATATGCAACTATATTCTGTATTAAGGTCAAGTATCAAATGGTTCAGTAATGTCAAACAACGTCTATTCTGTATCTATTTCATTATTATAATAAAAATGTATATTTACTTGTATAAATGCATTTGTAAATTTCAGAATAACTTTTAAATATTTTCCTATTTTTTATGTTTGTCGTCTTTTTCCTTCGTATGATGCACAATTTAATTATTAAATCGATTTAATTTTAATTTGTAATTACAAAACATATTCGGATGTGTATTCTAGCAATTACTGTATTAGCAATTACAAGGGACCCTAAAAATGAGGAATTATCGTAGATTATATTGGGCAACAGTCTTAGTTCACGGGCTCGCAAAAACAATGGGTCGTAAAAAGTAATTTTAAAAAGTGCACAACCCTAGTCAGTCTTGTTGGGAACATCGTTGGCACGGAACGCGTTGAGAGTTGACTTGAGACGACAAGAGCTAGCGGCCATGCCGTGCGCCGCCGCGACGCGTCTTACTTACCGAATGCAAGTATCTGTCAAATTTCATCGATATATTATATTAATTATCTAACAGAAATTCTAATATAAAGTTGTATTTTTACTCTATATTTCAAATTTTTGGCTATTTCATTGCTATTTTGTGATATTTTCAAAATTGATTTACTTTTTAGTGACGCTTTCAAAAGCTACGTGTGAGGGCTGTTTTACTGAAATTATTTTAAGTGATTGCGAATTATGTGTAAACAATGACAAAGGTCAATAAAGTAAAAAAAAATGCATTAAGATTAATTATTTTTTTGCATAGTTTCAGTGTTTTTCTTAGATATTTATTGTGTCACCAGTTACTGCTATCAACTTATCAACTACAGTAGATAACTGATAATGGAATATGTTAATTTGCTTGTTTAATATCAGGTATGTTATTTTAACTTGGCGAAGTGATTAGTGCTCAATTGGCACGCTCGAAACGCCATAAATTAAGAACTGTACTGAACTGTTATTTTAACTTAGAGTTTTAAAGTTTATGAATGACTTAACAATTCGGTTGATTTGGTACCTCGCTCTCTTAAATGACGCGACTAAAGTACTGTATTGTCGAGTTAAATACGTTCACATCCCACTACGATAAATCTTGATACATTTGTAATTTTTTTTCGTATCATTGTAGTCTCACTGCATATTCGCTTATAATTAACTTTTAAAAATGAGACCGTCTTGGCACAGCAGCGCAGTGCTTGATAAACGCGACGGTTGTACGTTCGATTTCCACTCAGGTAACAAGACGAAACGCGGCTGTGAGTTCGGCCCGTTAACGCGAAATATCTCTATATTTCGGCGGAAAGTGGGTTAACACAAGTTTCCCTCGCCTTCCTTGCTATAAATTTTCAAACATCATGTTCTAAATATGACAGTGAACTACGAAGATATTATTTTTCAACAAATCACAACATACGTAATATGTCCTGTACGATTTAGGTAGTCATATCATAAGAAAATATCCATTTTTTCAATGATATATGCAAAAAGTAATGCATTCAAATAGCTCCACTGTGTAATATATTACGCGAGCTATAAAATATCTACGTAATAGTGCCTTTACAGGAGTCGAAGAGACCATATTAGGTTAATAGAAATAGAAGTGAGTTTTAATACTAAATATTTGATACTTTTAGCTGATGATAACTTAAAACAATAAAACCTACATTATTTTAAACAAATAATTACGAATATTTTTTTTTTTATTACTTGACATTTTCAAATTGAAGTCATGACCTCCTCCGTGTTATAAAAATGTACAATAAAATGTAATAGCATAATTAAACTTAAACAAAAACCAATAAATACCATTCAATATAAACATTTAAATTGATTATAACAAATTGGCCCCGTGTATGAACGTAAAATGTAAAATTATTCAGCATTGATCGCTCAGTCACTTTCGCTAATCGCGCACTGCGGTCAGTATCGTATCAGCGCGCGTGCGTAATGGCCACCGATGGTGATATTTCGGGGGACAGCCTGTCCGAAGCGGAACCTGACGTAAACAAAGACAAGTACAATTGGGAACCCCATGTAAACAAAGACACCTACACTTGTGAACACATCAATAAGCAACTGTGAGATTTTTTTTTTTTGTGTTTTTCTCCCACTTTGAATTTTTTGTCATTCTGTGTATTATCATTTTTTTTATAGTGTTTAGTGACTTTGATAATTTAATGAAAAATATATTGTTTTTTAATATTATTTAAACAATGACTATTTAAAAAGTAGGTTTTTTATTAATTATTATTTTTATTGGTTTGCAAAATTATACCTAAAGGAATTAACTAAGGGCACACCTTGCAAAATAACTTAAGTTGCCTTTCTAAATACGTGCTACATTAAAATGTCATGTTTTCTCTAAATAATACATTGAATTTAGTCCTTATATTATTTGTTTATACTCTATGTGTAATGTCTAATGTGAACTTTGACAGATCAAGCATACTTTTACTGAGATCTTTATTAGCTTTATTATCCAAAATATTACACCTATATGAAATAACAATAAAACTTTCTTAAAATCTCATTATTATGTATCCATTGTTAATTTAATCATTTTAAAATTAAAACTCTCAACAAAACAGGAAAGATTACCTTAATTTCTCTTACAATTAACGAGCTGCATAATCGTTGAAGTCTTTTGCAAACTTTGTATCATATTTCAAGAATTTGTTTGAGATATTATTTATTAAATTACTTAAAATTATTTACCATCTCGGATATTCTGTATCCCGCAAGGTAGGCAGAGGGAACGTTGTGTTAAGACACTACGTTCCCCACATGCCACCGTATTTTTTGAAGCATTGCGTGCTGTGTGGCGGAATTCAACACCGAGCTTTTGCTTTGATACCACAACGAAGAAAGGAAAATATAAAAAAATAATAATTCATTTAATTCATAATCGAAACCCTCGCCACGACGGTCTCGAATTAAAGTACCTACATTGATATATATGATTATCATACAGAGAACTTATCTATCTAATCTCAAAGCAATTATAACAAGCGCATTACTGCGCAATGTTTTCTACACTACCGGTATAATATACAATTTCATAATGTAATATTTCATCAGCGTACTTTGCATCCCCACTGGAATTACTTCAATATATGTAATAAACACCATGCTAGAAGTAAAGGCTCATTATAATGATAGTTTTTTACTAATTTTCTTTTAAAAATTTGTTGTCAGCGCTTTTGTGGAATATTACTGCTTTTATTTCTAGTTTCACGCTGCATCCGTATGCATATAACAGGGTGGACAGAGGGAACCTAGTGTTAAGACACTTCGTTCTCCACTTTCTGCCGAATTTTTGAGGCACTGCATGTTCAATGGTGAAACTCAACGCCGCGCTTCTGTTGGTACCATAGCGAGCAAATGAAAATATTAATATATAATAATTAATTCTCTCTAGTGGGGATCGAACTAAAATCGTCGCGTTACAGTAACACGTGCGTGCCCTAGTTCCACGTTCCTCAACAAACTATTTTTTTATTTCGTATTATTTTTTATGTATGTACTTTCACATACTATAAAATAAGGTTTCCTTAATTCTATATAATCACTACAAGTAACACACTTCCATCATCAAAGCAATTATATAAACGACAATCGGTCACGCCTTGTAAACGCTAAACGCACGCAAATGAATATATTAAACACAAAAGAATATATTAAATATTCATACGCTAGAAGAAACAATTCCTTACTTACATATGATACCTATATTACTCGTAAGTATGCCCATGTATTACGAAACGGCGTAGTGTACTGCGATAGAAATATTTTATCTATCTATCTATCTTTTAATACTTAATGTATTCTATTATTATTAATGTAAACTTTATTTTAAAATTAAACCTATTTTAGAATATGACGTTTTATATTATACATAGATAATTTAAATTTATTATTATTATGTTTTGCTATTTTTTTCTCGGTAAAATGTTATATTTATTTACACACATATAATTTATAATATTCCAAACTTATGGTAACTTTGGAATTTCTGTATTTTAAATATTTTTCATTTTATCGGCGTTGCGTTCTGCAACTCAAAACACGCAAAGCCTCCAGAATTCGGCAGAAAGTGGTGAATGAAGTGTATAAACACTAGGTTCCCTCTGCCTAACCTGCTGTGTGCGGGATAGAGCGTGAAGCTGATTTATTTATTTTAATTTTCATTTTATTACTTTATATCTTATTCGTCAACATGATTTCTGTAAACGGGTATCGTGCCCCAGCGTAACCCACAATCACGACTGTGTTACACGAATTGTACATAATAGACATGTTGAAATACGAAATTTGCATTTTTAGCCGGTTCTAACACAAATCAATAGAGAATTGACGTTTTAATAACAAATTATTTACTAAGAATATTTCACAAAACAGTCTAATTATCAACGCTTGTAATATTGTAAGCGTCGATGTCGATACAAGTGGTCTTCTTTTCGCTTGATCGACTTGTACGGTACTTTCGACAACATTCAACACTTCAAATAGACATATTTGCAACTGATAATTAAATATTAATAATTAATTTAAACAATATAAAGGAACGAATGGTCAATTTGAGTCCGTTGTGGCGCAGTGGCACAAGCGTGTGAGTGTAAACGCGACGGTCGTGGTTTCTCTTCCCACTCGGGGGAATAAATTATTATTTATTAATGTTTTCTTTTCTTCGCTCTGGTAACAAGGCAAAGTTAAACGTTGCATTAGCGCTTTACTAGTGTAATGTACTAAAATAACAATCGTTCACATAAAATATAATCTATTATAAACAAGATGCAAGAAATAAGAAAAAACTAATTTTTATTTGGCTTAATCCTCTATTCAAGTGTATTCTTGAACAAATTTCTATTTATTATATGAATATTCATAACCATACATCCTAAATAACATTTTTTACATAAAACATGTATAGATTAAAAAGTGTTACATAAGTTTAAAAACATAATTTATTTTAAAAGAAAATGTAGATTTTATGCTTTGACATGCCTCTTTTGTTTGTGAATCTGTCACTTTAAATAAATTTATTTCTATTTATAAAAAAAATGTATTAAAATACATGTTTTCATTTTAATAAAATTGATAAGGTCAGGTGAAAACTTGGTGACATCGATTTCTTAATACAGTATATGTTTAGTATAGATACTCGAGTATAAATATAAAACGCTTTCTTTTTATCTTAAAATTTTAATTATGTAGGCGTATTTTTTTTTCAAAGAAAGAAAAGGAACCCGAAAGGCCGTCTTGGCCCAAGAGTATAAGCGTGTGACGGTAATGGAACGGTACTGGGTCCGATTTTCACTCGGGTGAATGAATTATTATTTATTAATATTATAATTATTTCGTTCTAATACCTGGTGGTATCAGAAGTGTGGTACACTTTTTCTCGAAAATTAGTAGAAACGTGGGGAGCGGAATCTCACTACTAGGATCTGCTTATCTAAGCTAATTAAAAATCGCCCTTAAAAAGTTTAATCATCATTGTATTTATTAAACGTGCAAACTATTTATAGAAATTATAAGCTAAAATAGAAAAACATCTTACACAATTCTACAAAAAACATTATAATCATTCTGTAATTGATAAAAAATTGTTAAGTTAAGCTTTCATCGACCAGCGCGGTTCACGATGATAGTGCGAAATATTACATATGAAATCGATTATTTAACTAGTTGAATAATCTCTTATATACTTATATACTATTATTTATTTATTAGAATCTTTTCTTCTTTTTACGATTTCTAATTGATTTATGATTTCGTTTTCTATTATTGAAATAAGGATAAACTAGTTTTTTAGTGGCTCGCGTAATATAAATATTATGTATTTGTTTGGTTTTATTTTTGATTATAGGCTTATTAATAGTTATTTATTAATTATAATAATGCATAATCAGAAAAATTATATAATATGTTTTAATCTAGCGCTATATGGCTGATTTATGTACGGGGTCGTGGCGCGGGGGCAAAAGCGTGTGACTGTAAAAGCTACAGGTTGTGAGTTCGATTCCCACTCGTGGAAATGGAATATTCAATATTTTCATTTTTTCCCTCTGATGACGAAGTTAATTCTCGACGTTGAGTTCTCCCATTCAATACACAATGCCTCGAAAAGTGGGGATCGAAGTGACTTTAAGTCTTAAAGACACTCTGTTTTTTATGAACGTAATATACTCGTATTTGCTAGATTTTTATTACACCACCATGACAAATTATTATCAGTCACCACAAAAATAAATCAAGATATAACTATAATGCAAGAAATACAACACTATATTAAATTATTACTTTTAGATATTAATCTCATAGATTGCACTCGAAATTTACTATCTAATAAGCGATTCACTGCGAATATTCTCACGCGCTCTTTCTCTAGTCTAGTGAAATGTTTTCAAGAGAAGGTGTGAATTAAAAACTACTTCCGCTGACGATCGTCAATATTATGTGTATAATTTTTTTATTAATTTATTAATTAATACTAAATATTAATACTAATTAATACTAAATATATATATATATATGTTATTTTTTATCTCATTACCAAGAAAGATATTTTTTTAGCTTTACACTTTTTTCCGAATATGGCAGGCTAGACGACAGGAACCCTAGTGTTAAGACACTCAGTTTCCTATCTTCCGCCGAATTCTGAAGGCGTTTTGTGTTAAGTGACGTAACTCAACACAGCGCTCTATCTTATTACCAGAGCGAGAAAATGAAAATATTAAATAATTAATTCCGCCGAGGGGAAATCGAACCCACACTTGTCGCGTTGTTACATGCTATATAACTCGACAGCTATATAAAGTTAACATTAAACAATTATATTTTCACTTACAGATTAGAAATTCTGAAAGCGGATTCCTCACTGAAAAGCAAGGCCAAACGCAACGAGTGGACGTGGAAAGCCCAGACTGACGTCGTAAAATGGCAGGCTACTCCTCTCCGAGCACCACTCCTGCGGCTGCCTGCAGCACTGGCACCACCAGCCCTGGAGTGCTTCACGTGCGTGAGGGCGTACTGTGGGGACCTGCAGCCGGCCGAACGGGCGATTCATCAGGATTTGACTGAAGTTAAATGTGTTTATACTGTACTTATGGTGAGTGCATTGAAAGTAGATGTTTTTAAGGGATTTTTGTTGTTTATTATGTTATTGGTTGTTTGTTTGTCTGTTGAATTTTTGTATTTATTTTTTTAGCGCAATGGTACAGCTTGTGTCTGTAATCGTGACGGTTGTTGGTTCGAATCCCATAGCGGAATATTATTTATTTAATATTTAAATTAACCTAACCCTGGTAACAAGACAAAGCGCATTGTTGAGATCCCCCATTTAAAACGCAATGTCTGAAAAATTCGCAGGGTATCGAGAATTTGTTTTATTTTTAGTCTTAATATAATTTATAACAAAAGATTTTTTTTTATTTATATGTATTAATCCCAATACATTATATTTATAGTTATTATTGATATATTTCAGCACTGCCACTCAGTACCGGAACTGCGTGATGAAGTTTACTGTCAACTTATGAAACAGACCACCTCGAACAGATCTCCCTCGCAGGACTCTTGTCAGCGGGCGTGGAGACTCATGTCCATACTCGCTTCATACTTCACCTGTTCGGAGACACTCAGGTAAGATTCATCTATTTCTATATAAAAATCTAGATTTTAGTTAATAAATTGTAAACAATGAATGTTGCAATATATTGTTCTAGCTTCGAAAATCAAAGCTAACAAATTTTTACTATAAATATACTATATATATATATATATATATATATATATTTAAATTTTTTTCCATATTCTTTATTAGACAAAATTTTCTTAGTTTCATATATTTTTGTATTTGTATTTTGTGAATAATATAATGAATATTGTTATATTCCAGGCCATTCCTAATAGAATACCTGTCAGCGGCGGCTGCGGACCGGCGGCGGCCCTGCCAGGGCACAGCGGCGGTCTGCCTTGCCAACTTTAGGAAGACGCTACGCTGCGGTGGCAGAAAGAACGTTCCCAGCGTGGAAGAGGTACGATTTACAAAGGTGTCATTAGAATAAGCGCTGGGAACCTAGGAACGTAATATTAAGTCACTCACTCGGTCGGTTCAATCTCCAGTCTAGAATGAATTATTATTTCCTCGCTC
Source organism: Heliconius nattereri (assembly GCA_013403645.1). NCBI lineage: Eukaryota > Metazoa > Arthropoda > Insecta > Lepidoptera > Nymphalidae > Heliconius > Heliconius nattereri. Next base: position 2,832,335 of record JAAIXI010000245.1, on the reverse strand, counting down.
TGGTGAAACAGGAAGGGACATTGACCTCCTGCTTGGAGTCACGAATTCAGACGCAAAACAAAGAACATAGTGTCTTGATAATACGTTTTCTCTGCCTACCCTCCTAAACTTAAAAAAAAATTAAAGATATGTTTGATATAGGTGACAGCAGTATCGGCGGGACGGTCTGCGAGGCGGCAGCTGTACCGGCTGCCGGGCGGCGCCGAGCGCGTCGTCAACACGCGCTGCGCCACCGTAGTGCAGGATATTGTGAATGAATTGTGCGAATTGGTGAGTTTATTTTGTTTTTACGTCAAAAAAATATTTGAAATTATATTATACATATCTTAAAGGTTATTTTAACATTAAGACAAATTTATGTTCGATTTGATTATTTCTCCTCGTCTGATGTTCCATTATATCCTCAAGAACAATGTTACCCATATTTTTTTGTCTGTTTAACTGTTTTTTTTTATAAAATCGATTATTTAATATGTGAGTCTACTACTATCAATGCAGGAGTTGTAACGCGGTGGTTAAAAATAAATACAAACCGCAAATAAAAAACTCACTTTAGATTTTGCAGCCTGTACTTTTGTATAAATAAGATATATTTTTTAATATAATATTATCAGATATTATATCTAAAACAATAAGAGAATTTTAAACCTGTACTGATTTCGTCCTAAATATAAAACTAAAATATAAATATCCAGATCGGCGTGACAACAACAGCGGAAAGAGCGGAGTTCTCCCTCTATTGCATAGTAGCGGGGGACGCTCTCACAATGCCCCTGTCGGGAGATGAATACGTATTAGACGTTACCACTGAACTGCAACGAGCCCACCACCCCTTCTACCTGATCTTCTGTAGGTCTGTGTGGCATCATCCCTTACGACAGGACGCACCCGCTTTATATACTGAAGTATTGTTTAATCAGGTAAAATATTACAATTTCAAACTTACTATAATAATAATAATAATCATTTAGCATTACATTTAAAAAGATGACCTAAATATCTAAATTCTTTGATCATTATTTCTTACTTCTATACCTTGTTTAAATGGAAAAAGCAAATTAAATACTACATATAATAACAAAAAGTTAACAATTATGTAGAATGAGAGATTAGGAGATGTACTTATTATTGAAAATTGTTCACGTCATTCACGTCATTTAAAATATTATAAATAGTTTATCACTAAACTAATCAATCCTCACTTACAGGTAGCACCAGACTACCTAGAAGGTCTCCTGCTGGTCCTCCCCGGGGGCGGGGCGCCCGGAGCACCTATACTACGAGACGCGGCCCTCGTCGCAGCCCTACTACATCGAGCTGCAGGCCTCTCCGATGCCCCCCATCCAAGGGATTTGAAGTTCCTCTTACCGAAACCTTTGTTGGCCTTGAGGGAACCGAAACCTAATAAATGGGCGTCGTGGGTGTCCGCGGAGTGGCCTACTGTGCGTACTCTAACGCCAGCCGCTGCTAAATCTAAAGTATTGCAGGTACATATTATTTTCCTTTTTTTTTATTTTATATCATTTAAAATTATCGAATATTTGTTTGCTATTTTTATATTAAAGTCTTAAACACATACAGGTTCATCACGATACATAAATTAAAACAAGACTTCCAAAATATAATAATTAAGTCAGAGTTCTAAAATAATAGTTAAATTAAAAATATATATTTATATATTCAAACTGGAAGTATATTCTGGACCAGGCCATGGCCTCGTAGCTGCATCGCCATTGTTAATGAGGATGATGATGATGATATGAGTATTTTCAATCATTATATTTATTATTTTAAATATTTAATTAAGCAACTGATTGTAAATGCAACTGTCGTGACGTGTATCTTTCTGTGTTAAGATGAGAGCTTAACATAAAAAATTGCACTATAATATCATTATTATTATTTGAGTTTGTTCTAAAACGTAATATTTTTACGATACAGGTGTTATCCCGCTGGCCGTTATTCGGTTCATCATTCTTCGCGGTACGTCGAGTGGGCGGTGGCGGAGAGTGGAGAGAATATGTACTGGCTCTGAACAGGCGAGGCGTACATCTGCTGCACCCCGCCACACACGACACCGACGCACATTGGCCGTACGCCGACCTTATATCTACTAGGAAGGTTAGTGTGATTTGTATATATATATGCACATTGAAGTTATTAGCATAGGTGACGGAAGTAGTGTATGTGATACAAAATTGACTTAATAATTAATATAATTTTTATTTTTAACTTTATAAAGTGTTATTTCATATTTTTAATAAAAAAAAATGTTTTGGTATAAAATTTTATTTCACTCGCTAATATGCAACTTTTCATTTAGTACACCACAATATTCTGTCATACTATAAATATTGTTACAAGGAAAAATAACATTTATTACTCTTACACTGCGTTAGTTTAATACATTAATATGGAACTATTAAAAACATATAAAACTTAAGAGATAAAACCTTTTGCTTTATTACATTACTTTGCATATAACTTGTCCACCAGGTCCGTTCAGAAGACGGAACTCTCTTCCTCGACGTGAAATGCGGTTCTCTCCTACAACAGAGAGTGACGCGTCTCCAGGCGGAGCAGGCCCACGAGGTGGCGCGTCTCATACGACAGTATATAGCGCTGCAACGGGAACGGGACCCGAGGGAACTGGAACTTGATGTCAATGATCGTGATTCCGGTGAGGAAATGTGGATTTTTATTATTTTATTTTTATTAACTTTCTTTTTTTAAGTACAATTATGTATATGGTTTGCTTATTCTAGAAACAAGACAAAGCGCGGCGTCCAGTTTAGAATTTTAATTTAATTAATTAATATGGCGTTCCATTTCAGAATTCAATATATTTATTGAATCTTTAATCATTATTTATGGAGGATGATAAAATAATATATATTTATTTACTTGATATTTATTTGCTTACTTACTGACTTACTTATGTAAATGGTTCGTTTTTTTTTAATTTAACTTAATTGATCCATAATTTCTGCAATTGTTTCAGATTACTTATATTTTCATTTTTCTAACTTTTATTTTCTTTCTGTTTCTAGTTTTCAACAGCCAGTGATTAACTGATGAAGAATTGGATTCAAACAAAAGTCAAAAATCCGTCCATTTAGATCTAAATATTATAAAATGTACTTAATATATTCGAAATAAATGATTAAAATGAGAATAGGATCGTAAAAAATCATTTTGTAATAATTGAAATTGTTTAATTTGTTTTCTATTTTCATTTTAGTCAAGCGTAGCGCGTAGAATTAGAATGAACAATAAAGTATATGATCCCAATAAAATAAAAAGTAATATTGTAATAAATATGTATAATTCCAATTTATTAACTTTTCGCGTGTTTATTTCATAATATCATATATGGCAGTGTTGCCATCTCAAATATATACTTTGTAATAAAATTTGAAGTATATGGCAACACAATTTTTTTTAAACAATATTACATAAACGTACCTAAGTTATAGCCTAGCTTTATTCTCTATTCAAAAATAGTTTTTAAGTAGAAATAATAAAAAAATGTTTATGGAATTCATATTATGTTATTAATAGTATTGTTATTTCCGTCGATGAAATTATGATTATATGTAACTTTTGGTTTAATACCAATGTCTTATTCTAGTGTCTTCCTCTGTGTATTTGGAAAAAGGGTGCTATATCTAGTTACAATGTACTGTGGGGCTTAAAAAAACCATATTCTAGGGCTTTTTTTTTTGAAAACACAAATTAATTGAATATAGAATTTCAAACGTAGCGATCGCTAAATCTTCAAGTTAATTTTTTTTATAAAATATAAAAGTTTTGTAAAATTATTAATCTATATTCATTTACATATGTAATATTTCTTCGATCCAGCTAGGTATTTCTTTGCGTCACACGCCAGCTATGTCAGAAAGTAATAAATGGAGTGATTTGTCTCTTTTACTTCACAATTTTAGAATTATGTATTTAATAAAAAAATCCATTCTCAAAAGTTCATTGTCTTCTAAAATATTCACGTAATTTATTGTAATAACTATTATTTGAATGCAAATCACTTAATTAATTTATCACTGTATTTTGATATTAAGCAATTTTAATTAATTAAGCCCCCAGTTTTATAATAAATAAATAATAATAAAAATTTTAATAATAAGTATTTTATAAAAAATATCCAAAGACCAGAAACGGTCGAGTCATAATTTTTGCATAAAATGATAATTGTACTTATCATGTAATATATTTAATGAAACACTGTACGAATATATTGTAGATACCAATAAAGATTTATTTTCAGAAAGGTTGCATTTTATTGCTACGATTGTTTGAAGCCCAAATATGAATATAACTAAAATAAACCACAAATAAAAGTCACTGTTCACTTATGAGCCTCCAATTTATTCCTTGACTAGTGGTACTTTACATGTCTAGCCTTGATGCCGAGTCCGGGATAACTAACTCGCATTGGCGATATCCGTCCCTGTTGTACCCCCCTTTGTTTGTCAAAGTGACAACTGCCTTCTAAATTTGAATTTACATTTTGGAAGTACTCACAGTAAGACCCTGCTCGATAAATAATATCATATCTATGAATGAACATTTTTGTTAATATAATAAATGAAAATTTAAACGTTACTGGATTATAATCATCAGACCCAAAATAAGCAAAATCCATTCAGTTTTTTATTTTCGTCGAGTACTTAACGTCAAAGTCCAAATTTACCGCCGTAGTTTGAAATACCTAAGTAGATTAAGATCTAAAATCTTAACCAACATCAGTTCTTTAATAAAATTATTTTCTTAAATTTCGCCTTAATTTAAAAATAATGGCAATTAATTCTTTTGCGACTGACAAAGTTAGCCTAAATGACTTTATATATTCTAAGATATTATAATTAACCAGTATACTTTATGACGTATGTACTTTTAAATTATAAACTAGTACCTAGCATTTGTCATAAAAAGAATCATAAACAACGTAATTACTACATATTTGTCATATAAGGAAGTTTGATAAAATATATAATTTATGTTTATTTACAAAGATATCATTTAATATTCAAAGTAGTCAACTTACGAGAAGTGCATTGTAAAAAAGACAAAACCCCGAGCTACTAAGTTTTTCACATGAATTTAATTTAGGCATTTCCTAATTAGGGTTGGTGACTAACAATAATTTTTGTTTTCGCACAAAGTTCGTTACAGGTTGTCGATTCGATTTCCATTCAAGGAAATGAAATATTTAATATTAGGACCGAGTGTTTTAACACTAGGTTCCCAGGTTCCTTCTGCCTACTCTGCTATGTGTGAGATACAACGTGAATCTTAAAAAATATATTGAAAATTATATGTTAAAAGTATACAAATAATTTTTAAAAATGCTTTAATAGAAACACTCAAGTTCACATATAATTAAATATATACAAAAGGCACAAAGACTATCTATTGAGACTTCAAAATACCAAAATAGACAACCAATACAAACATACATCAACATATTTAAAACAGCACTACTTATCTATGAATAGCATAAACTAAGTTTAAATCTTTTATATACCAAAAAGCGAGGTCACCCATACAAATCCTGAAAGTAGGCTGTAGCAACCCTACAAAAGGAAGTACCAGGCGATGCGCGAAGGTTGCTTGCGGACGCGGCGGTGGTTCTCACGAGTAAAAACTGTCCTTTGTATAGTATTACCTACGGTCGTCGTCCGCAAGGCTACTTGTTGAAATTTTGACCCCGTTCAGCTATCTTTTAGTTAATAGATTCTATGAAAAATTCTTATTCGTAGTGATCTATCTTCGTACATCTCACGCATGTATCAACTTTGTCAATAACAATTAAATATAAAAATTGACGCGTAGGCAAAAACTAAACTTAGATTTTCATATATTCTGCATTCCCACAGTGACCTCTAATATGCCTACCTATCTACGTAAATTATCATTTAATTCTACAAAAAACATTAAAATTATGAAACATCAACATACAAAATAATAAAAAATAACTCTACACGTCATCCTTAACCCTTATCTTTATTTTGCATAGTACACTATACATACAACTTTATAAAAATATATGATAGCTATAAAATAAATTTTAACTTAGTTTTATTAAACATATGACATTACTAGACATTTATTTATACTTCAAAAATAAAAATAGTAGTTTATCTATTATAGTTTTAAAAAAAATGTCAATAATAACCGTCGAGACGCACTGCTCAGATTTATCTAAGGTAAGTTTTTTTTTTTAATGTTTGTACTCCTAAATATGTATGTTTATTATAAAATACACATGCCTAAATGTATGTTCTTACACATTTTTATATATATGCTGATGTCGCTATATGAATTAGTATGTTTTTTTCGTGTTTTTTTCATAACGTATATTATACTATACATTGCCCCAGTTACAGTCGTTCACCTTTCGTTGGTGGTGTATAGTATAATATACATTGCCAACTTCACAGGATCAATATTTTTTGGAACTTTACTATAAAATGTAAATTTCAAGTATGTCTTTCTTATATACTAAACCAATTTTATTATTATAATGTAAAAGACAGTTGTACTGCCGCCTTGATATAGTGGTTCTAGAAAGCTTACACACAAAGGTGTGGGTTCGATTCCCATAAAAAAATCTACTATTATTATTACTGCATGACCACCTAACTTATTTACCTATTTATAACACAATACGGTTTGGCTTATATTTGGTGGCGGTGCTTTTCTTTTGCTTCGGTTTTAGACTCTGTGGGTGATAGAGCTAGACGCATTTTCTCCTTAGTGCCTGAAGAGAATGCAGACTCTGACTGAAGTGACGGAGCTAGTAACAGTAATGAAGATGGAATGATTGGATCAACAGAAAGTTCTCCAGAGCATCGATAAATTCAAATCTCGAAAGGTTAAATCTCCTACAAATTTCTGATTATAAGATAGGAACGCATGCAGCTGATATTTATGCCGATACCACCGAATCGCCTGTTACATTTCATTCATTCATTAATTACAAGAAAGAATGAAGAAAGAAGAAAATCGACGTCAATATAAACCAAATAAGCCTTGTAAATGGAGTTTCAAGAACTAAATCAGAGCCGGTGTGTGACATCATGTATGACTTCTTGCTCTACATAAGAGATGACACTTTTACGGGCATTATTACTGAAGAAGAAGAAGAGACTATGGGTGTTGGAAGTAACATAGTTTTAGCTTTATATACGACTATTAAGTCGAAACATTTCAGTGAAAAATTAACACGATTTCCCGCCAAGCAAAAATACAAAACCAGTATCTTAACGATCATGCAATGATATTGGCTATGACAAATATTACCATTGGCCGCAAATAACCGGATATCAAATGTGCAAGTACTGCAAAGCTGTACTGCTGGCCAGGCACGTACCATGTGCATAAAATGTAAGGTTCACCTCTGTTGTGTGAAGAATTGAAGGTGTTTTTTGGAGTACCACCGCAAGCAATAGGATCTCTGAATTATTATTTTGTAACAAAAAATTGTTTGAGAATGATTTTTTTAATTA
>JAAIXI010000245.1:2037268-2099993 GCA_013403645.1 Heliconius nattereri | reverse complement strand
AAAAATCCTTGCTGTGTAAAACAATTGGAAAATCCTTATTGAAACTACGAAAATGCGGGTTGCATTAGGGTTTAATTAATTTTCACATTATCTTAAGTGTTTTGCAAACATACATTATATGAATAATCCAGTAGTTAAAGCGGGCGAAGCCGCAAGAGGGTCGCTAGTTATTATATAAAGTAAAATTTAAATCTTAAGCTCATTCTTCATGTGGCAGGGTAAGCGGAAGGAATCTAATATTAAAATTCTCCATCCTCGCATGCCGTTCAATTTTTCGAAATATTACATTTTGAGTGCCGGAACTTAACTCTACGCATTTATTCGTTAAGCAGAACAGACCGAGGATAAGAGAATAATTGATTCCCCCAATTGGGGATTGAACCCAAACCGCCTGCCTCAGCCAAACAGCGTATTGAAGCTGTAATGTCTCAATTACCAGGACTCTTTATTAACCAAACATTCTACCCGTATCAACGTGGCCGCCGCCAGCACACTGTGTGAACCATTTAACGTCATCAGTTTACAAACACGTACTGTTAAATACAACGCCCGCGGCGAGTTATAGACGCTTTGTGTCGAATGTGGGGGGTGTTACAACAGTTGGGCCGACAATAATTATTGGGCACTTTTGGATGCTAATTTTTAACTGGCTTCTTCTTTTGAAAGGAGGTTCCATACAAGTTGTCTGATGATGATATGTTTGCTCATTTTACAAATTCTTTTTTTTTTTAAAGAGCTTACTCTCCCATTAGTCTCACTGCCATCGAGTCAGGATCTGATATTAGGATCCCGTGAAGGGAATTGAACCTGGGAATTTTATAGACACGTGCGACTGTTTCATATATTTTTTATTTTCTCCTTAAACTTTGATGACATGACACAGACCTTTGATGACATTAATGCTGATGCTGCTGATGATTATAAGACTTTTAACATTTTTCACCGAGGCAGGCAGTCATGAATGGTAAAACTCAACGCCGCTTCGCCTCGATACCAAAGCGAATAAATGTCAATATATCGGCCTCTATGTAAATATAAAATTTTTCACTACCCAAGTGGGATTCGAACCCACGAAAGTAAACAGTTGCACTCTGGTGTGCCTGTTTTATGACAGCTTCACCGCACCAGTAAATAAAAGTACGAATAATTAATTATTATTTATACAATCAATTTTATTCATCATTGTTCTAACTTCTCGATTAAAACTCCTTTAGACGAAATTGTTTTTAATTTACTTTTGAAGTTACTAATAAAAGAGTAGCAAAGTATAATAGGAGAAATTATTAAGCTCAACTCTTTGTTGGGATATTTTCGGCCAAGTAAATATTTTCAGTTCCACAAATGAACTGTAATCGTTATTGTTATTGTTTTTTATTATAATAATTTATTTTCATATTCGATTGTTTCCTTTAAATCTTATTATAAGATATCTTAATAAAATGTTTCATTTAATTTAGTTTTCAATATAATTTATTTTATTTTGAGGCTATCGTGGCATAAAGGCCCAAGCGTGTGACTGTAACGCTACGGATGTGCATTTGATCCCCACTCGGTAGAATGACTTATTATTTCTGTAGCACCAAGGCGAAAAACCCGGTGTTGAGTTCCATTACTCACACACACCTTCCGTCACACGCAATTCCTCGAAAAATTCGACAGAAAGTGGACAACGGGGATTCTGCCTAAGCTAATTTAAATTCTAATCATTTGTATTATACATATTGAGTCTACTATGTGCGCAATTATATAACTGTACGTCCACGGTAAGTACGTTATAGGTTTTGAATAGGCGGTAAATTTCATATAAAATGTAGCCAAATTGATGCATCAATGGTCGTCTCTTTCCAGCTTCAGCGGAACATAGAACTGAAGATTTGATATTAATTTCAGCGAGATAAATCCACAAAATCTTAAGATCTTGACAAACAGATGGATAGACGGGCAATAAAGTGAACATCCAAGGGTTCCGTTTTTATTTTTTCAGGCACGGAACCTCGAAATAATAGAGCCTAAAATTAAATAACTCCATTCTCCTTGAACAAGCATCTACTCTTAGTACTGCTACGAGTATTTTCCGTAGCGAATTATTGAACATGTTTTGGTTAGAACAAGAAGGCTATGAATATGAAAACATGTATCGGGAGCGCTTACCTCACTGTTCAGGTGGGAAATTCCATGATATCAATATATTGAGGACATTTTGAATGATTAAAAAATATATATTTTTTTCCTTTTAGGGTTCCGTACATCAAAAGATATAAATAGTATCCTTATAGGATCACTTTGTTATCCGTCTGTTATTATTTATTGGTATCAAGCTGAAATTGATTTTAAATGATTAGGTATACGGTCACTTTATGTACAGAAAAAAATAAGTATTATATTTTACGATTAGTATGAAAGCTTCGGTGGGTGAGTAGGATTCGCATTTAACCGGTTTGTTTAGCTTTACGCTGTATATAGCAATGTAGATGAAATCTAGTGTTAAGACACTCCGTTCTGCACTTTCTATCCATTTAAAATATAGTATATTGAGTATCAGAATTCAACGCCGCACTTTATGAATGAACTGTATTAGCTTCATGTTGTATCCCATGTACAGCAGGGCAGGCAGAGACAACGTAATATTAGGTAAGTTAACACTCTGTCCTTCATTTTCCGCAGACATCTGAATGCATTGTGTGTTGAGTGGTGGAACTCAGCACCGTGGTTTGCCTCGACACCACAGCAAGGAATAATAATTTCCTCGTGTGGGAATCGAACCCACAATCTGTTACATTTACAGTTATACTCAAAGGTAGTTAGAATCCGAGGCCGCCATGGCACAGCGGCCTTGCTAGAGCCCAATAGACTTTTTGTATGCAGATAATAACCATAAATTAGTCTAAAAACTATGAACAATAGGCAAGTAGTGAATTATAACCGGCTTACCATTTCGGTGCATCGTAAAGTTATTTAAATCTCCATTTGTTCGTGAGCCGTGGTCGCCCTACATCGAGTACAACGCTCTGTGCAGTAGTTGTAAATTATTAATGACAGCCATTCTATGAATCCGATTCCCTTTGCCCATATATTTTTCTTCTTTTGTGTTTAGAAAATTGTAGCATTACGTTGCCATGGAAACGTGTGTTTGTTTTTAATCACTCACTCGAATTGTCAAAACATTACTTAGAATGCTCCGTAGTTCTGGTCTGCTCGATGTTTACTTGCATTCTATAATTGTGCTCATTTATCTCTTTTTTGCCGGTTAATTTCCTTCTAACAATCTTTCGTGTGTTTTCCATACAACGTGACGCGTCTATCGGGTCATTTAGACATTAATCAATACTTAACCCCCCCATTTGGGAGAATGAAATAATCATAACATTTTTATTTTCTTGATCTGAAAACAAAGCGCAGGATTTAGGCCCGCCGTTGAACACGCATTGCCTCCACAATTTGGGGGAAAGTAGGGAACGGATGTGTCTTAATAAGTAAGAAGTGAACACTAGGGTCCCTCTGCCTGCTCTGCTATATGCGGGTTACAGCGTGATGACAAAAAAATACGAATAAGAATACATATTCAAATAAAATGGAACCAACCACCAAATCGTCAATCGGACTTTTCTTACTTAGCCAGTAACGCATCATTTGTGCGTTTTTGTTAAGAAATTAATATTTTAGCTTCAATATTTGAAATATAAAATACCAATGCTATACTTGTTTTACAGTCAAATTATAATTTAAATTGTTCCAATGCAATATGAGGATACTCTAGAATACATAATAAAACAAATATAATTAATCACGCCCGCCAAGCCAGACCGCAGTGTCAGCCACATGACAGATTTTATTTATAAATTGAAAATTCTAAATGGCCTGTATCGAACCACAAAGTATTTACTAACTAGTGTTGTATAAAAAACTAAAATACAAATCCATTTGCTAATTTTTTGAAACTATTTAATAAAATCTTAAATAAAAAATTTAAAGAACAAAGCGGAACAGGGCCTGAGTAGTCAGGCCCTGTTCCGCTTAAAAATCTGCAAAATAAAAGATTCCCTTTCAGCTAATGATTTATTTTTACTTTCTCGCCTGTGGTTAAATTCTTATTGGGTACTTTCATTATTTTTTAATAGGCTATATTAAAATTGTTATGATATTTATTTGTTATTTTAGTGATGTTTATTTTATTTCTGCAGACCTCTAAAAAGATAGAATTGCTTTTTTCACATTAAATGTGGCAACATTAAAAAACATGAAAAATTTAACAACATTTTATTCATAGATACTTTCAAGAAAATATTTGAATTGCTTGAAATTATACAAAAACTGATATTTTTCAAATGTCAACCCAATCTAATTTACACGTAAGTAGGAACTAGTCACTTTTTCAAAATATTTCCAGCAGGGTCCACACGAGTAAGATGAAGCGCCCAGTTAATAAATAACGATCGATCGATGGTTCAGTATAAAACAATATTGATTAATCTTTCGTTCCCCGATGCCCGCCAGCTGACAGATAATGAATGGCCCGACTCGACAGATTAAAAACGTTAGTTCAATGTTTTTACGCCTTTTCTAGTGCGTGTTTTTTTTTAAATAACAAAAGCTTTTCCAACAGCAAAAGTTTAAAATAAATATAAATAACACATATTTTTTTATTGAATTTAATTAGGAGTGACAATATAATGTATATTTAAATCTTGTGTAAAATGTAAAAGAATATAAAATTTTCATCTTAAATAAATATTAATATAATAAAAAATATGTTTTTTAAACATATTAATTTATAGGACAACGCCAACTTTCTACCATCTGTGAGAAACCCACTCATAAGATCATTTCATACCCACCATACCAGAGGGCAAGATACTATCAGCTCATTCTGCAGGAATCCAGGGCAGTACGTGAGGCAATTAAGAAATCGTTGGCGATTGTTTGATATAATAATTATGTCAATTGACAGAGAAATGTCACCTCAGTCTACCCGTGACCACGAATATAAATATAAAATATTTATAAATATACGCTATTAATCCGATCAAAATAGTTTTATATAATAGTGAAATCAGAGAACTTGTTATGTAAATATTTCTTTATATATTATAGATCTATCTTTCGTTCTGTTGTGTTCTTTAATTATGACGTTTAGAGAGTGCCAATGGATCTAACTTGCAAGCATAATCGTTTTGACATTTATAAGCTGTGAGAGTACTATTGTCTGTTTATTTAGCCGCCCTCGCCTCTACAATTGTCAGTTGGTACTTAAATACTACAACCTGATAAGTTCGTTGAAATTGCAGGGGTTTTGAAAGGAGTTACTATACAATAAAACATCGCAAGGCGATCTTTGTTTTCTAAAAAATATAAAAATCAACACTATCGTGTTTAACTATATCACAGTTAGTATAGACCTTTTGCAAACTCTGTTTCTGCGAAAATGAAGATGAATTCTATTACACATAACGATATACATTATATAATGCATCTCTATTTGTATAAATTTCTTATAAATAGGCATTGTTAGAACTAGACCAAATTAAAATCGAACGATAGGAAGCACATGCTTTCTAATAAAAAAAAGAATCGTCAAAATCAGCCCGCTCAGTCAAAACTTCTAAGCTAACAAACATAAAAAATACCGTTGAATCGAGAAACTCGTTGTACAGTCAAGTCGGTAAATAAAAGAATATCTCTTTCTCAAAATTAATTTTAATAATTCCTTTACCAAAATACAAATTAATTAGAATGAGCCATTCATTTTGATGATCATGCAATGTAATATAATGGGTACGTTTGCAGTCAACAGCAGGCGTGCGGTTTCGGCGGGAAATCAAGATGGCGGGCAATTGCCGACGCAATTGTCAACATGCTCCTAATGCAGCAAGTTAAAACTATAATATTACTTGTTTGCTTAATATTATAATATTATTTATATTTTTCTTAAGTTCTTAAATGATTTTTAGGAATAATTTCGTCTCTAATGAAATTTTTCTTGTGCGCAGTACACAGATAATTATTTTCGAATTTATTTTTTTCTTAAAATGTTTGTGTTTGAATTAAAAAAGCTTTTGCTTGTCTCTTAATCGACGGAGAAAACAAACATCACAAATACATTTATAATGCTCTAAAATATTTCTTAGAACTTTAATACGATTATAAATATTCTTAGATATATATTTGAATTGAAGCTTTCGTACTGCAATAGTACAGCGTGTGATTATAGGCTTGATTCCAATTCAGAGGAATGATTTATTTAATTCTTCGCTTTGATAATAGTTAAAAGGCACGGCGTTCAACGCCACACAAAATGAAATATCGTATATATTTCATTCGTGAATATATAGTTAGACAGAAAGTGATGAACGAAGTATACTAGGGGGAACCTAGTGTTAATCATATGTTTCCTCTGTCTACAGTTTACTATATAGCAAATACAGCGTGAAGTTAAAAAACAATACCTACCACAATTCTACTAGAAAATGTTCTCAAATAAAACGTCCTATCAGTACCGTAAAAAAAAAGGGGGACGTCCGTCAATCTGTGTCCGTTCGTTTAATTCAGTTGGGCTCGGTCTATGATTGAGTACTCAACCGTCTGTCGCGTTTGAAATCAAAAATCACTCTGTCGGACAAATCTCACTGTCCGTTACAGGAATTTCATAACATCCGTGCAGACATCGCGTACCTATTGTTCTTTGCTTTTGAAATTACTTTTATTATTTTTTATCTTGATGCAATTCCCGTTTCGAATGGCGTTGGTTGGCGGTAATGTAATATTTTATTTTCAAGTAACGAAAGAGCTGCAGGAGGTTATTTATAAAAAGCGTATACATTTTTTTATATTCAAATACGCATAACTTTTCCCTGAATAGCTTTTTTCTTTTTAGGTTCACGCTGTATCCCGCACCTAGCAGGATATGCATTTGCCTCGATTCTTAGAAAGTTGTTACAAAAAATAAGCGACCTAACAATTATCGATCCGTAACTTTAAAACCAATACACAACATCGACTCGCTCAATAATTAACGACTACGCGGAGTAAACACTCGCCGGGGCGGGGGTTGAAAAATTAATCAGTTCTCCGTAACTACGCTAACTTCGATCAAAGGGAACAATCCTTTGTGAGAGTTTACTTCGAAAATTCTTTACCTGTTTATGATTAAACGGCAAGAATTTTAAGTTTATTTATATTCGTTAGTGCACATTAATTTTGGGTAGGGCCTAACTGCTTTCCTCTTGTACATCTTGTTTAAATTGCTTCCAATTGAAAAATTACAAAAAAAAACTTATAAATTGGTGAAAAAGGATGGCTTACCGTCACGTTCTGCCTGGAGCGAGTGTGCAAGCGAGACAGCAAGAGAGACACAATTAGCTTGTGATGCTAACTCACTTTTACATATTTTTTTAATATATAATCCATGATCGATTACCACGAATTTGAACACGCTAAATTGACAAACTCTCCTTATCCTGACCACAACCTCGTCTCACGTCTATTTAAACTTAAATTTCAAAACTGTTGAGCTAAAACTTTAAATGGTTTGCTCTACACCTGTACTTGAATTTCAAAGAGACCGTGCACCTTCAATTGTTTGTACAGTCCGATAGGTATCAGTTATTGAAGAGTTTATATGATGTTTTGTATTTTCTTTTTAAAACGGACTCGTGTAAAACAATAGGATGGCTGATATATTCTTTTCACTCTATACATATATTTTTGTGCATATTAAAATTGATTACAAATATTTTTTTCAACAGAAATCGACCTTTTTAAGCGCGGCGTTGAGTCCCGCCACTCAAAACGCAATACCTCCAGAATTAGGCGGAAAGTGGGGAAATCAGTTTGTCAACACTAGGTTCCCTCTGCCTACCCTGCTATGTGTGGAATACAGCGTGAAGCTGAAGCTGTCCTTTTGAATATATCCCAATAACCTAATATAAAAACTATAATATTATTTCAATACACATTCAATAAAAACCTATTTTTAATAAACAAAAATAAAGACACATTATAAAACACAACTCAATTATGCAATTTTCTCCTAATTTTTTTAGATATATTGAAACTAAAACTTGAAAAAAAAAGCAGCATCCGACTTCCGCCAGCCATTTCGCTGTGAAAGTTGATTAAAGTTCCATCTCCACTTCAATAGAGCAAGGAAGCCGCGTCAGCGTCAAAGGAAGGCGTAATGGCGTTATTGGTGCGGCTTGAGATAAAGGAACTCAATCACGGACGCGACTTAGCCTGATATATATACTGTGTGGAAAGTGTCCGAGGATATATATACTGTGTGGAAAGTAAATATAAAATCTTCAGTTACTTTTAGTTTTATAATCAGAGGTATACTCTATAGGGATGTACTGATATTCTATTTAATAAGCGTTCCTGAGGTAAAGGCTCTTGACAGACGGACAGACGGACAATAAAGGAATCTTATATGGGTACCTTTTCTTCTTTAAACATACGGAACCATAAAATGTGATATTTATTTTCTTTAACTTGATATCTTCACGCAAAGTCTATGGACTTGTATATAAATGGACTTGACAAACGTTTTGTGGTAAGGAACCCTAAAAGAGGATGTACATATATGAATGTTTGTGTATTTTCACTAAAACCACACAAAAACTATCGTATAGAAATTTCATCGTGACGGAACGTATCTACTTTAATTGGTTAGAGCGCTGGGACGTGGAATCCAAGAGGCGCGAGGACAAATTGTACTACGTTCACATTTTTTCTACCAATTTTCAATATATTGAAATATTTTTTTTTCACTTTACACTGCATCCCGCATATAGCAGGGTGGTCAGAGGGAGCCTAATGTTAAGACACTCCACTTCCCACTTTCCACCGAATTCTGAAGGCAATACATGTTGAGGCGTAGAACCCCACTCTTGAAATGAAAATATTAAATATTTCAGTTTCTGTGTACATTATTAAATATTTCATTTCAAGTGGGAATCGAACCCACCATCTGTCGCACTTCTTCGCTCTAGTTCCAAGGTCGAGGCAAAGGACGGCGTTGAGTTCCGCCATTCAACACTCAATGCCCCCAAAATTCGGTGGAAAGCGGGAACCGGATTGTCTGAACCCACCCTGCCACATGCGAGTCCCAGCGTACACATAATGTCTCAATTTCGGTTCGAAAGTGAAAAAAAAGTGTCTTGACACTAAAGATTCTCTGGTTATCCAACTAAAAGAGCCAAAGTTAAATAAACAGAAGCTAAATAAACAGAAGTCTGCTTAAATTGTATTTGTATCTAATTTCCTGTTCCATAGAATGTACGAATTCTGGAACATTTAGTAGAATATGTGTCCCATTTTATTTAGTTAATGTATAGTAAAATTTTAGCACTTGCTCGACCAAAGTTACACTTAAAGTAATATTGCTTGTGGCGCTATTTAAGGAATATACTAGGGTCATACTCTAGTGAACACTACTGATTTTTGATTCAAGTCTTAAAAAAAAAAATCTTCAGACACTCCGTTCCCCACTGTCCGCTAGATTCTGGGGGCATTGTGTGTTGAGTGGCGGAACTCAACGCCACGCTTTTCCTCGTTACCAGAGCGAGGATATTAAAATATTATATTTTATATAGGTATTTATAAATAATATAAAACACTTTATTACCAGGCTAAATTTTTCATAGTTTCTACAAAAAATACGGCATTATCATATGCAAAACAAAAACGACCGCTACGCGGGGAGCCAATCGTAAGAAGCCCCTCATAATATTTGGTTAACAAACAATACCTTACTTTCCCTCGCCTTATGTCTCCGCCCTCTTGACCTGAAAAGGAACTTTGAAGATTTGATGCCCACGGCGAGAGCGGTCACCGTATGGCTATCTTGTTTCGTGAAATTGAAATATCTTGTACGAGTAATAGGAAAAATCTTTTTCTATTTAGCTTGTGGGTAGAGAGGTTATTTTAGTCTAGAGGCGATTGTAGGTTCGATTATTGTTAGAGCTTTGTTTCTGTGCTTTCTAGTGAAGGAGGGTATAGTGTTAAGACACTTCATTCCGTTAAGACACTTCATTCATTGTCCGCTGAATTTTCGAGACATTGCGTGTTGAGTGGCAGAAGTCAACGCTGCTATTTGCCTTGAATGGGAATCGAATCGACCGTAACGATGCCAAATTCTAGATGCATTGGGTGTTGAGTTGCGGAATTCAACGCCGTGCTTTGCCACTTTACTAAAACGAGGATATGAAAATGTTTAATATTTCATTTCCTCAAGTTGTAATCGAATCCATAATCTGTCAAGTTTACAGTCAGGCGCTTCAGCCCCTGGGCCACGACTGATTCACTGTTATAATATAATACCGTATATAATATATTTTTAAAAAAGACCTGTAGGCTATATCATATAAACGTAATTTACCTTAATATCCTTTATGAAAAACATTTCATTATACAAAACAAAAGTGGATTCAACTGCGATACCTGTCAGAGAGGAATGGAGAAGGGTAGATCAAATAATATTATTGTCTCTTATACTATTAAAAATATGGATATTTTTTTACAATCTTGTAAGGTTAATTACACTCCCTTCCCAATTTTGAGCTATTGAGCTCATATTTAGATGAGGACTTCAGTTTTGATGAAATTAAATGACATCTTCTTCCTCCTGGCATTAATCCCGGCTATTGCCAGGGTCTGCCTTCCTACTCAACCTACTCCACTTTGCACGATCTTTTGCGTCCTCGGTCCTGCATCACGACATCCAGCCAGCGCTTCCTTGGGCGTCCAGGAGGTCTCACTCCAGGAACTGATATAAACAATATTGTTGTTGAGGTCAGTCGTGGCGTTCAACTTCTGTATCCCTTACAGGGTAGATATGAGGAATCTGAGAATTTAATGTTAAAATACTCAGTTCCCATTAAGACATCGCTGTTCCCCACATTCTGACGAATTCTTGAACATTGCGTGTTGAGTGGCCGAACTCAACGACGCGCCTTGTCTGATTTTCAGAGGAAATGAGAATATATACAGTCCCTGGTGTAGGGAACGAGCCCATAAGTCGCATTTACAGTCGTACACTTGTGCCCACAAGTAGTAAATGCGACTAATTTGTGACTGTGTCAAAATTAAAAAAAAAAAAATTCTTCGTGACTAAGATTTGAACCCACAATCACGACCACGCCACGTATGTGTCTAAGCTTTGAACATACATGTAGACAACCGACATCGCATCGTCCGTTATAAACAAAAGCTCTTTACCTAATGAGCAAAGCAAGTTAGTCATGTCTCCTTTATGGACCTTGTCACCTACAAAGAGGACACCGCTATAAGACCTTTTATGTTATTTACTGGTGCTCCTAGTAAAATATGTGGGAATGGCCTCTTTGATTTGTGTAAGTTATTTGTCTTTTTCGTAGTATTCTGTGGTATATTTGGGTAGAGTAAATAAATGTAATATAATTTTGAGAATTTGTATGTATGTCTATTTTTAGAGATTGTGGTGTTGTTGGTATTGTCTTAAATGCGTGCTACGATTATAAACTATCGATTTCATTTGAAAAAACAATTAATATGTCTTCCATTTGGATAGAATCGATGCTCGTTGCGTAGAGCTGTGGTGTGTAATATTTAGTTTTATAAAAAAACTAGGCTCTACCTGTGGCTTCGCCGGTGTCGTGGTGAGAATACTGGTGTTTTTAAAAGCTTTTATTTAACTTACAATGTATGTATGTGGGTTCGGGTGAAATCTTTAAGCTCAGTTTTGAAGTAGATATCTTCAACGGATTGAGCTGAAATTTTGTATACACGTTTAGTTTGGGTGACAATGCACGATAAAATATGTGACGTCATTCTAAATCCAATATGGCGAACCATGCAAGATGGCGGAATTGTTATTTTTAATGTACTTCTACAATATGGGTATCAAATGAAAGGGCTTGTTGAGAGCATCTCGAAAAATAATGTGATGCCATTCTAAATCCAATATGGAAGAAATCGAAGATAGCCGAGTATCTATTTAGTCTACTTCTACAACACAAATATTAAATGAAATGGGTCGTTGACCGTAACTCAAAAAATAAAGTGACGTTATTTTAAATCCAATATGGCGGAACGTCTAAGATGGCGGAATAGTTATTATTTATGCACTTCTGCAATATGGGTATCAAATGAAAGATCTTGCTGAGAACAATTAGAAAAATAATGTGACATTACTTAAAATCCAATATAATTTTTGTCATAAGTTATAAGTTTTTGTGCTTTCATATAATGAAAGGTATGTTCGTACGATTGAGCTGAAATTTTATATACACGTTTGGTTTGGATGACAAAGCACGATAAGGTTTGTGACTTCATTCCAAATACAATATGGCGGACTATCAAAGATGGCGGAATAATTATATTTAATGCACTTTTATAATATGGGTATCAAATGAAAGGGCTTGTTGAGAATAACTTGAAAAATAGTGCAACGTCATTCTAAATCCAATATGACGGACCATCCAAAGTAACAGAACAGTTATTTTTGATGCACTTGTACATTATGGGTATCAAATAAAAGGGCTTTTTGAGAACAACTTGAAAAATGATGTGACGTCATTCTAAATCTAATATGGCAGACCATCCAAGATAGCCGAATAGTTATTTTCGTCTACTTCTACAATATGGATATTTATTGAAAGGGCTCGTTGAGAGTTACTCCAAAAATAATGTGACGTTTTTCTAAATCCAATATGTCGGAACATCTAAGATGGCGGAATAGTTATTATTTGTGTACATCTGCAATACGGGTATCAAATGAAAGGGCTTGCCGAGTATAATTAGAAAAATAATGTGACATCTAGTGTGAGAAACGTCGTCAGTGGTAACTAAAAAGTAAAAAATAAATTAAAAGCCTTTTAAATTTTCACTATCAACTATTATACTTGTCGCGTTAATAAAAATATAATTAAATTGAAAATTAAAAAAAAATAAAACTTAACACATTTTACATAATTAAATTAGTACTAGTTTAGTTACAACAAGTAACTCGCGCGACAAGCTTTTATGATCATATAAATTGTGTACAATGAGGTTATGAGTTGAGAGTTAAAATTTAAAAGACAAATTTTATTCTCTCCTTTTAAGAGCGTTTAAATAAAAGCTTTTTCTAAAAATGTTTTTTTTGCTTTTAATTTATTTACACTTTCAAAGTGCCTGATGTAAGTCTATCTGGCAGAATGGTTTACATCGAAACAAATAAAGTATTGTACTATAATCTATAGATATTTTTTTTAAAATCGAATCAGTAGTTCTTGAGATTAGCGTGTTCTACCGTACAAACTCTAGCTTCATGACATTAGTATATGTGGAAGTATTGAAAAAAATGCTATGAAGGAAAGGCTGACATATGATACTAAGTATCATTTAGACAACAGCCTATCATTGTTCATAGTTTATTTCAGCAGAATTTATTTTGTACGTGATGTAAAACATTTTTTACTTGTAAGTCAAATTTACTTATATTTATAAATAATATAAATAAAACATAATTGAAGATCTTTTCCAACATATTGAAAAATTACAAATTACATCAATGGCGCTTAAGAATAAATAAGAAAAAAATATACTCACGAATTTCAAAGATCCACGCTCAAGAGATAACAATAAAATCCCCAAAATTCCGTTTCCGAAGTAAAACATAATCGGGGAAAATTCAGGCTGGAATTACACCATTGGATCCCGGGGTAAGAGATAAAAACCCTGAACAGTGCTCAGCCCGCGGGATCGGCCGGGATCCCCCGGATGGCGAATAGACAAACTCGATTACAGATTTCCCCGGGCGACGTTTTACAATGCAATGGCAGTCACGAGTGGTCCTCGAATTTATGTCGATTCGTTTTACGTTTTATAATGAATTCCACAAATGGATTGTGATTTTTGGACAAGTGATTTGGTGTTCAGCTGTTGTCAGGGTTCAGGGCTGTGGGTTCGATTCTTCAAAATAAAAAAAATACGTTTATTTACTTATTTATTACTAAATTACGATTTTGTGTAGCAATATGAATCTACCGTCGAAGGCTATTATAGCAGAGGCACAGAATTCTACTGTAAACGCGACGGTGGTAGGTTCGATTCCCATTTGGGGGAACATATTATGCTTATTTTCTCTCTCTACTATCAAGAAAAAAATGCGGCGTTGTGTTGCGAAACTCAACACGCAATGTCTCGAATATAAGATGGAAAATAAGAAAGAGTGTTTTTGTGTAAAATTTTAATTAACTTACAGATAATTTCTATCGTTTTATGTAATATGTCTGCAACCTTGTAAGTCTGAAGACTGGCTTCAAGGTCAAGATTTATATTTCACTCACTCCACGTATGGGATGTGTACTATTATTAGTTTCATTTATACACATATTTGTATTTGGTCGCAAGTTATATAAAAAGACGAGGATTATCGTTGAAAATATCTCAGTCCGTTGTTCCAAATTTGCGTCCTAATGGTTACACAGACGTCCGTTTTCCGTCTGATTTGCTTGTCATGCATTATATTTATATATTTTTGTTGAAGATTTCGCAACAGATTTAGACTGAGGAAGAAGAAAAACTAGATTTAGCTATATTAGCATAGTTACGAAACTAGTGACTTTTCATCCTGTCTTTTCATTAGCGGTAACGCAATCATTAGCGGTAAGCGCGACGATTATGGGTTCGAATCCCATTCAGGGGAATTGGTTATTTTCATTTCTTCTCTCTCGTAACCAGATGAACCGTGGCGTTGAGTTCTGCCTCTCAACGAGCAATGTGTCGAAAATTGACGGATAGTTGGGAACTGAGTGTTTTAGCACTAGGTTAACTCTCTGCTATATATAGTCTAATTATAAGTAGATCTCTGCATTATTAGTTCGTACCTTTAATACCTAATGTTTTAGATTACTCGTATTGTAAATCATTGCAATTGAAATAAGGTAAATAGACCTGTTTTTAAAAATAATAAAATATATATTTAATAAATTTCAAGACGAAATTTTTCGATCATAAAATTAAAGTGAAATCGGTTCTCAGTAATACTTATAAAAACTGAACACTCAAATGACTCAGAAAAAAACGAAATTTATTGAATATTAAAACAACTTAACTAATTGAATATCGTTAAAAGGAAGTCGATTCGAATGTTAATAAAGGTCATTTGGCTAATGAAATTTAACAACAAAAAGTGAATAAACGCTTACATTACACGGGTGCTTAGGTTTGGGAGGCTGCGTATTTTTTTAAGAAAATGTCATCTTGGGGTTAGGGAATGGTAATATTTGGATATGGTATTTTATTTTATATTTTAGTTTCAGCTGTATAACGTGTACATCAGGGTAGGCAGAGGGAACTTAGACATAAGCCACTCAGTTACCCTATTTTCGCCGAAGTTTGAAGATATTGCGTGTTGAGTGGTGGAATTCAATGCCATGCTGTGTAGATTTGGTTCAGACGTTTTCAAAAAGATCCAAGATTTATTTATTGCTTGATATCAGTCGTGGCTCAAAGGCGCAGGCGTGTGACTATGGAAGCGACAGGTTGTGGGTTTGGGTTTCGAGTGTCCAGACAAACTGCGGCGTTGAGTTCCGCTACTCAACGGAAAGTAGTTCTCTTATTATTAGGCTCCTTTTGCCTAAGCTAAAAAAAAAAACAATATATAGTGTATAATAAAAAAATATGTCATTGTATTTTAACACATTAAAAACAAAACCTAACTACAAACTTTCATGAGAGACTAATTAACAGTTAATTGATATTCATAATTACCTCGTAAATCGATATAACAAGTAGGTCAACAATTTTGTAGTATATAATAATTATAATTAGAACTAAAAATATATATATTCGATTCGAAAGTGTTTGTCTATACATAGGTAAACTTTTTACATATTTTATGAAAAAAAAAAATTACTTAATTACGAGTACAATTATAATATAAAAATATTCAACCCCAAAATGAATTAAAATCGTATCCAATTTTCATATAAGGGTTTGAAGTCAAAATGTCTTCCGTTTCGCTTCGTTACCCCCGCGCTACTATTACCCTCCTCATCAAATTTCCACTTTATTACCCCCATTACCTATAAATGTAAGGAATTACATGACTTATAATTCTATATGGGGATGTTTATTTACATATCATTTTTTATATACGTGAGAAATGTTTTTTTTTAGCTTCACGCTGTATCCCGCACACAGCAAGGTAGGCAAAGAGAACCTAGTGTAAGACTCTGCCTTCCCCGTTTTCTGAAGACATTGCTTGTTGAGTGCGGAACTGAAAAAAGAAATTAAAAATGTTATTTTAAATAAATATATGTCTAAGCCCCTGTGGCGCCTAAGCGAAGTGCCTTGAAAACGTTAGGTTCCTCCTGCCTCTGCTTTAGATTTAAAAAGTAAGAAAAGTTATGAAAAAATATCTAAACAAACAGTCCACAAGACACACCCCCCAACAAAAGACAGTCCTTGGCTTCTTAATAAAATTTTTGTCATTACACTTGCCTGTAACGTTGTTATGAAAAATGTATTCTCCTTTAATCGCGATGACAAAGGCAACTTTTAAAGGAATTGTAGGCAGTCGTCGTCTCTAAGCGAAAATACTTATTTTATTTTGTATGGAATTTTATTAATTTCACCTCGGCAGCTATTTTAACAAATATTTGTAGATCGCTATAGGTTTTTTTATTATATTTGGGATTTGATTTTTACTTGTGTTTATTATTTTTTTAGGGTTCCGTATCTCTAAAGCTAAAAACGGAACTCTTATATGATCACTTTGTAAGGCTATCGGTCTGTCAAGACCATTTATCTCGAGATCATATAGAAGTATCAACATTAAATTTATATTAAATATTCGAATCTACGATGTCTTGCAGCACAGAAAAAAATCAGCTTTTAAATGAACGCAATCAAAAGATACAAGCTAAAAATGCTAAGATTTATGCATTTTGTATGTAATTTTGCTGCGTTATCAAAAACCTTTAGGGTACTTCCCGTCGATGAAAATTATGAAACATGGTACGAAGTAGAACTTACAATATAATTCAAAAAATAAATCTAATAACATAAAATGTATGCATATTTCATAGAAAAAAATCTTATTAAATAAATAAAATGTATATTTCTAGTTCACTTCATACAAATTAATCAACTTTTAGAAATTAATTTAAAACACGCGGAGCGCGTGCTAAGTTCTTTTATAAACAGAACTGGCGAGCAGCACCGTGCGTTATTTTACACGAACCATTTGAAGCCACTTTTTACCTTTTCGTAACTCAAAAACTATTTCATTGAAACCTGTAATATTTGGCTCAAATATTTAGACCGCTACCTGTATACGTGCATTAAATTTTATAAACACAGCTCCAACGGTTATTTAGATAATGACGTCCAAAAATCGTTAATTAGGGGGGTTGACTGACCTATAGACCTTAATTCTAACCAAGTTCCAGATGACCTAGAATGATAATTTTCATTGATATTAATGAATGTATTCAAATTCTATTCTATTTTATTCAGATTCTATTGTAAATTCATATAAAAACTAGACAAGTCAGATATTACACATAAATAAAGTCTCCAAGTTGTAAGAAGAATGGGCATTTTTAGTTGCTATAAAATAGTTTATATTGTTAAAAATAAATTTCAGAACTGACCATTGAACTTGGCATACATTTACATCTCACTTCTTTTATCGCTGAAAGCATATGTTTTATTACTGAACTTGGCTTTCATTTTACATATATGTTTTTTATGGGATACAATTTTCACCTACAATCCGTCAAAATGCGGTACGGAAGCCCTGAGAGAGTACCATTCGTACTTGACCAGGTTTTATTATGGACATAAAAAGTAAAATTCTGTAAAAAAAATACATATTTACATAATTCCTTAGAGGTCGTCTTAAATACGATATGGTTGTCGAGATGGATTCTTTAGGTATAGATGAATTACATTATAAAGAATAAAATATTAATTAAAATACGCTTTTATTCAAAAAGTTAGTTATACTAAAATGAAAATAATTATTACAAAGGCTTGTATCGTGCAAGAAATTTGTTTAGTTGTAAGTCTCTGTTTTTCATATGCGCTACAAGCTTTTGCAATTATTATTTTCATTTTAGTATAATAAAGAATTTCAATGAAAACATTTTTCATTGTACATAATTTTTTAATTAATATGTTATTGTTCACTTTTAAGAATTTTTCTTAATTTTCTCATTTCTTTCAGTTCATAATTATTGCAAGGTGTTTACTGGTCAAATTTACCGTAAGTACCTAAGACGAATAAGTCCAGATTTCCTATTAGCTACCTTCCGTGTCCATGTTTAACCTCTAGATATATTTTAAATGGTGTGATTTTTGCGGGTTCGTTTTCACTTGATGGAATTAATTATTTTAATTTCTTCGCTCCAGATATAAGACAAAACAGGGAAATTGGGCGGAAAGTATGGAACTATCTGCCATATGATAAAAATCGTAAAGTTCTGCTTCTGCTCTGTTCTTTAGTGAGTTATATCCGTTAGATATATATTTTTTGCTATCTTATAATAATAGTTGTAATACTTTTGTTGGAAAGAAAGAAAAAAATAGTCACCTGTAAATGAAATTAAGAAATCAGGTTCCAGTAGCCAGAGGCACCTTAATGTTAAGACACCCCGTTTCCCATTTTCTGCTGCATTTTCTGCATTGCATCTTGAATGGCGAAACTAATTTGAATAAATATTTTTTTGTCCTCGAGTGGGGATCGAACCTACAACCAGTGATGTTTACACACCATGGCAGGTTTTAAGTATCTACCTGTACAATTATTAATTTAAAAATATTAAAATAATAAGTTTTAACTGAAAATCCTCGAAAAGCGATCGTAATAAGTATTTAACTAAACGCCAGGGTCGATTGCTCGAACGAAGTTTGGAACATTTATAAGTAATTGATAAAATGTAAATTAGCTCGTTTGAATGATTTATACTAAAGGGCCCTTAGTTGGGAGATCCTTGATTTTCAAAGGGATAATGTTTTAAATTTAATGTAATAGCCTGGTTAGGGTTACATGAGGATATAGAGTCAAATTTTCAATTTCAATTTTATTTTCTACAATGTAATACATACTACTTTTGTTTGATGATTTATGAAATATAGTTTTTTTAAACTTTACCCTGTATCTCATAAAACTTAGGGTGGGCAGAGAAAACCTAGATGTAAGACACTCCGTTCTCGACTTTCGGCCCACTTATCGAGACATTGCTTGTTGAGTGACGGAGCTCTACGCCGCACCGTCTTACTGGAGCGAAGAATATAAGAAATAATAAAAAATAAAGACTAAATTCTCCCGGAAATTGAATACAAAGGTTTCATTTTTTAGGGTTCCAAGAAGTAAAACGGAAAACTGAGTGACAATACTCGTACTTGACAGATTTTTTTAATTACTTGCCATAACGTAAATCGTAAATTATAAATCTAGGTCAATGACATAAAATAAACCACAGTAGAAACAAATATACATATATATGTACATCTAGATCGTCCAGCTCACTCAGTTACATGGTCGTGAAATGCGTCCAAAGTCCCCAAGGGCGAATTTCGGTAATAGCCTTACTGTCAGTTATTCGAGTCCTTTCGTTTTCTGTCTTTTTGATATTTTAAGTAGTATAATATGAATTTATAGAATTAAAATGTTTTTTTTTTCCAATAGGTTCAAGAAGATATAATTATTTATTCTTTTAATTTATAAAAACCAAAGAAAATAATGTTTTTTGGAAAGCTTCGACGGCCCACAAAGGTCGCGGTTAAAATAGGTGTTTGTTCAATACAAATGTTAATAATAACAAATTTTGAAGTGTTATTTCTCACTAGTGAAACAATCTGATAATTTGTCACCGAAATGAATCCAACCGGTTATAGGTTCGATCCCCACTCGAGGGAGTGAAATATTTATTTAAAGATTATATATTAATTTTTTCAAGGAACGGAGTGTTTTAATGCTAGGTCCTCTCTGCCTTCTCTGCTATGTGCGGGATAGAGCGTGAAGCTGATTTAGAACACACTAAGCTTCACAGTCAGCTTCTAGGAATTATGTGACATTTGCTTGCTACTGTAGAAATTCGCTTTGTATGGCATAGAGTAAATGGACTTAGGTCTCGTGTCGGTAGGCACATACGAGGATAAGTATTAAGTATGTATATGTTATGGTGCGTGGGGAACAGAGTGTCTTAAAACTAACTTCCCCACCAATAGTGATGTGTTTCGCATATGTAATGCAATGTACGTGAGACCAAAATAAACATGTTGTAATTCCGAAGTAGAATTTTAGATAAATTGCCCTACACACGCCAGAGAAATCGTAAAAATTTGAATGACAAATTGAGAGCGCCGTCTTACTGACTTACGTGACTAAATTAAAAGTAACAGTATAAACGACAGTTCCTGTATTATAGACTGTCGTCGTGGCATAGCAGCACACCATCTCAGGGTAATCGCGACCGTTTTGGGTTCAATTATCACTCGGGGGAAGTAATTATTTTCTTCCTCGGGTGACAAGATAAAGCGTGGTAACCCACGCTTTATCTTGTTAAGTTTATAGTTAGTTAGTTTTTTTTAAGTTTATAGTTAGTTAGTTGTCAATGTCTCAAGAATTAAGCTGATAGTAGGTAACAAAATGTTTAATGTGAACAGAGTGTCTTGACAGTACGTTACCAGGTTTCTTTTGCTTGTTGTACAGTGTGTGAGGTACAGCGTGAAGCTAAAGGAAATGACTGACTGACATAACGTCAGGCCTATATGTAGGCTTTGACCGTTTTAGGGTACAGGCTTTTACGTCTCTCTAAATAAGTATGTATATTGTATATACTGTATTTACAGTTAGTGAATTGCTTGTTTACTCTAGATATATAACACTATCTGGTAAGCTATAATTATAAATATAAGAAAAAATATAAAGTAAAAAGCTATTGACACAAGACAAATAGATAGAAACAATCTATTCTTACAATTAAATATAGTAAATATAATCATGTATACCGATGTTTACTAAATAAATTTATTTTCAATATCTATAAACATACGAAAAACGAGAAGCATAGTGACTGATCACTACGTTATCCCGCTATTAAGCTAAATCATTTGAATATAAATATATACCTAGGGCAACAGTAATATATAGTATTTAATAATACAACAAACAACATTTTCTACTTAATCCAGCCCATAGTGCTTGCAGCATCTCAGAGCAAATGGATAGTTAGTATTTATGATGTCATTCTGAGCTGTGAAGGCATAATAAATATTTAAGACTAGTTCCAGCCTGCGGCGTCTGTTATGTCTCTCTAGGGCCACATATATTATCTGTACTGAACTGGAAATTTCTTAGGAGATTCCTAAAAATATTGTTATAATTTGATTTAATATAGGATATTATTATATGAAATGATGCTTATGCGAGGTTATTGGAGGTTGTGGTTTATTCCTAAAAGCGCATCTATCTTCACTTTAAGCCAGTAATTTAAGCATAAGCGGCACATTTCACAATTTTCTTCAATAATCTATTTATTTATTTTTTCCTAAATCATAAGTTCTCAAATATCTCCTGAACCAATGAATATCGCCGAACAGATATGGATAGATATTGAAGTCTCCTATTGATGTCTGAAGATATGCAAAGAGCCCTTATACTACTGCGCAAACATTATTACAATTTTTTATAATAACATATATAATACAACATAAAAAATACTCCAAAATTCGCTATATTCCTTACTTATGGTATGAAATATTACAGTATAAGCATACTGTATTATATTTTAATCTACATATTACATTATGGAACACCTATCGAAGACAACCCTAAGAAAATGTTCGACACCTGTCAGCCACTCTATTATGCGTAACAGCTTTGTTCAATTAACCTCAGGTGTTTATTAACGACAATTCATTATGAACCTTATTTTGTAAACGTTAAGTGTGATAATAAATTGCAATTTTCCAGAGAAGAATATGAAATATTCAAGTCTTCTATCTATCAACAGTTGTTATGAATTTGTGAAATACCTACCTATTATGATACGGTGGAAACTTTTTACTTAAGCTCCAGTAGTGAAATATTATATCCATCTAATTCAACTCGTTTTGTATTATTAATGTTAAAGTTTGTATTTTGTTATTTGATTATTTTATATGTATATTTGTTTTATCTTGGACTATATTAAATCATAATAAAAAAACCACCACCACCCTGGAATGGCTTCTGGGGTTCAAACGCGCCAGCGCCACGCCAACTCTTGTGACTAAACACTTTTTGCAAATTAGTTCATCATTATACTGATTATATTGCCTATTAAATGTTAATGCAGATTTAAATAGCAAGGCTTGGTCATCTTGATAGTATATTAGTATGTTACCGTCATATTCTTCACATTTTTCCTTTTTTTACTTGTTTCTAGCAGTTAGCAGTTTCTTTTCGCCCTGTTTACCACGATGCAGCCTCTTTTAAATATCTGTAGTACCTAGATTCAGTTCAATCAATCAATCAAATCAGCCTATTCGGGTCCACTGTTGGACATAAGCTTCTCCCAGGGTGCGCCAAAGCTTCCGATCCTCCGCCTTCCGCATCCAGTCGAAGCCATCAACCTTCTTCAGGTCGTCGGTCCATCGAGCTGGAGGGCACCCTACACAACGCTTGCCGTTCCGTGGATATTACATACAAATTTCAATATCGAATATAAAAATAAAAATTTCCCATTCCATTTCGATAACCAGCATCAAGATTATATATCATCGAGCACACCACCATATCAATAAACTATCCCACGTATCCACGTAATAAAATGCCGCAGCTCATAAATATCTGGGATTAAAATCGCAAATTTAAAACTTATTTCACACACATTACTCGAGAGTTTACGGCACGTATCGATTTGTCGGCAATCCGGGCTTTTGGTAACGTTTGGGTCCCATATCATCATATCATTACCTCGTTACGATCGAGGCTTAAACGTCAAAATTCGAAGCTTAGCGGTTGGTAACGGATCGTGCTGGGCCTTACCGCTGCGTTACCTTGAGACCTTATTGTTTTAGGGATTGTCACAATTGGGATGCCATTTGGACGGTCGATAACGATGAACCTTTTCTGCTTGCGTATAGGTTTTCTTAGAGATTTATAATTTGTGAGTGTTTTATATTGGTAAGTATATAAAATAAAAAATCCAAAATGGAGTATTACATAGTTTTAAGTGACTTACGCTCTAACGTGTATCTTAATAATTTTATTGTAGTATTTTTCAGTTTCACGCATATCCTACATTGAGTAGGATAGTCAAGACACTACATTTTCCACTTTCCACCGGAATTTGATAAGTTTCCTCTTGAGACTGACTCACGGTCACCCAGTACATATCTCTTATGAATACTTACTTACTTTTCTAAATTTTGAATTCAATTTAATTGAATCTAAATACCTACTATTATAAGACATAAATACACGCTATTTCCAATTCGCCGTAAAGAATTTATCAGACAAAGTTCCTTTGTATCGGCAAAAATGAAACACGTGCAGTTTTAGAGAGGCCAGTGTTCAACTAGGAAACGAGGTCACTACAGGAATTCAAGACAGGTAGCTCACCGACATTTCTGTTTAAAATAGATACTTTTGTGTTGTACCATATAAAACATAGCAACAAATCAATAAAAATACTTTAAATTGTCTTCCTTTAGAAAAAAGAAATTATATATTTATATTAATTTTGTAATTACATCTTTTTATATTATAGAAAGCTACAAAATTTTATATATATTAGCAATTGGTAAACTGGTATTGTTTTTTTAGGTTCATTCTGTTTTCCATATAAAATAGGGTAGGTAAAGGGAATTTAGTATTGAGACAGGATTGTTGATGATATTACGTGTTCAATGGCGTAATTTAACGCCGCGTTTTGCCTCGTCACCAGAGCGAAGATATAATAACATAAATTTAAATAAAATAAATATTTCATTTCCCCGAAGAGGTATCAAACCCACAAGCAGTTGCGCTTACAGTCACACACTTGTCTCCCTGTGCCCCTGGCCTCATCCAGATGAAGAAGAAGATTGTGATGTTAGTAAATACATAATAATTATTCAGGCAAGCTCCCATATTAACACTATTTCGAGATATCTCGCATGACCTGTTACGTAACCACATTTCAACTATTATATCGGTTCATATGAGGGTTAGTGTAGCGTAAAAGGTCGCTTTGTGTGTGAAAGCTTGTGAATTAAATTTAGGCTTATGCTTTATAGGCTATTAGATTTAAATTTACATCATATTATAATTAAGAAAATTAGGGCACGCATCTCTACACTGATTTTATCTTTATTGAATAAATATATATATATATATATATATATATATATTAGCTAAAAATAAAAAAAATAAAAAATGGTTCCTTCTATTTATCTAATTAAAAATATATATATATATATATATATATATATTAGCTAATAGCTAGCTAGCTAGCTTAGCTATATATATAAACATTTAGGGACATTTAATCTTACAAAATAGGGTGATTTACCTTTAAAAATATGTACAATCTATATAAAAGTATTTTTAGAGAACTTACAAAAATTTTAACGTTGCTGGACTTGAACCCACACCTGTTGGAAACCGTCCAAACCGTATGCTTTGATCTCTAAGCTATACGTTCGTTTACAGTTTCGAGTCTTGTTTCGTATTTTCTACCGCTACACACAACGGTCTCCACGAGGTAATAATTAAACTATCAACGAAAAAAATAGAAAATTATTAGATAAACTTTGCCAAAATAACTTTATATTAGTGATATGGATAACAAATTACAAACCTTGCCTAAGGCAATATGAAAAACATAAATTGACATACTTTTATATTTTTTTCAGTTCAATTGATATTAATATCTGAGCTGAATAAAATAAAATAGTATCTACATTTATTTTGTTTTCATATATTTCTTGCTTTATATGAAACACCTAAATGGAACCAACGTAACCCAACAGTTTGTCTGTATAATTTACATATATCTACATATAATAAAATTGTAACAGATTGCTCTCTGTACATGGAAAGTAAAAAGAAAATCTATTATTTATTTATCAATGTAAAAGAGTCCAAAACGTAAATGATTTATGCAATTGTGTCTTTTCGTGGGTTTGTCTGTTTGTCTGTGCGTTTCTGCGCGCTAATCTAAGAAATAGCTCAACTGATTTAAATGCTGTTTTCACTATTGTTTTCTCGCAAATTTCTATTAACATATTAATGTTTTATTTCAATCGGTTCATAAATTAAAAAAAAAAATCAATATAAACTATTTTGTTTGACAAAATTATTACAAATAAAAATTCTATTGAATTAACTGAAACTTCAGTGTTTATTGTATGGAATATATATAGTCTCTGAAATATTTAAAAAAAAGTTTTATTCTAATGGGAATGAATTTTTTAACCATCGGGTGTACGCACCAGTCCGACGCTTCACAATCCCGCAACAACGTCAAATGTTTCCTTATTTTCTCCAATTTTTTCCTTTATTTATTTTTGTCGATGAAAAAACAAATATCCTTAACAAAATACACTGACAGTATTGTTAAAGAAATCCTTTTTATTTCTGCTCTCAATTTTATATATAAAATAGGTATTCGATGAATATATGGAGAATACGTATAGAATGAAGGTTTTACAATACAATTTACTTTATAGATATATTCTAGGGAATATATAAGTATATGTATAAAAAAATAAATATTGAATGATTTTTGTGTTATGTTGACATTTTTAGTTGCTTAGCAAGGTAGGTAGAGAGAGCCCAGTGTACAGAAGATACACCGTTCTCCACGCATCGGCCAATATTAAGACATTGATTGTTGAGTAGCAAAACTCAACGCCGCGCTTTTTTTACCAAAGCAAGAAACTAAAATAAATATAATCATTTTCCCAAGTTGGAATCGAATTCACAAATATGATGCGACTACCTCAATTAATATCTTAATTAAATCTTATAAAAAATCGATCTTAATAACAAAATAGCCGTATATTATTAAGGACCCTTCCCTTAAATTTAATATGCATAAGTGCCTTTATGATACATATGCTCAGCGTACGAGAACTCTCCACGTGAGGGCTCTAGAAAACCAAATGGCGTATTAGCACTTGGGTAGTGAAAGCTTAAGTCTAGCTCTTACAGTGATTGTGTTAGAATTATTCTATAGAAAATATTGAGTTAAATGTATGAAAATGTTTGTAATTTGTTTTTTCAGTTGAAATTTTACACTCAAAACGGAGTGCCTTCTAAATTCGGCGGAAAATAGGGAACGGAGTGTACCTACTTACCTACAATTACAATATATGAAATTGCTGTATTTTATTAATAATACGGCTTATATTTAGAATAACTGCTGTTCGTAATTGGATATTTAGTAAAGAAGGAATATCAAGTTAAGAAAGTATTATTTTTAATCTTTTTTAGATTCGCGCTTTATCTCGAACGACGTAGCCAAGGAGAACAGAGCGCCAAATGCTCTTTCATACATCTTTCACTTCATCCTCTGTCATCGATACTTTGAACAAGAACTTCATTTTTTTCTTCAAAATCGTTCTCCAATTTAGAACTTCATTTTTTTCTGTCGTGCCAAAATCACCTGAGCAAGTTCTTCATCATTCTCAACATGACACCCTCGCTAGTACTCTCGGTCAGCTAAACTGCTTATGCTCATTTTTTTTTTCACGGAAAAAGGATAAGGCAAACGAGCGTTCGGATCACCTGATGATGATCACCGCCGCCCACGACCCCGCGCAGCACCAGAGGGGCTACAGGTGCGTTGCCGGCCTTTGAGGTGGAGACAGACGCGCTTTTCTCTGAGTAGAATATGAATTATTCATCTTTTTTTACTCTTCTTCTGTAATATACTCTTTATAAAATTATTTATAAAACAAATAATGACTAGGAATCCCATATGAAGCCAATTATCAAGTCAACATTGTAGTAACAACAGTAAGCCGGCCTTAATTAATGCATACGTTCGAGACAAAGATTTCACGCAACAATGTGCCCAAAACCCACCACGTCCAGTTACGGTCGGTGACTTTGATAACTAACGCTAACTGGGTGGACTTTGGACTAGAATAATAATATATTATTATATTTACTGTATGAAAATTATTTTGTTGTTAAATAACTTGTTTGTACGTGGTTTTTTGTATATATCATTATGAAATTGTTAAAATATTCTTAAAGTCACTACTTCACTTTATTCTCTGAATAATAGTATGTTAGTTATATTCTTTGAAGTATCAGGCGTTTTTTTTGCATAAAATATACAGATTAAGGACGTCCTGGTGCAGGGGTAGGTACATGTTTGTGACTTTAAGCGAAGGTTGTGAATTCGATTTTTACTCGATGAAATATTTAATATTTTGTTATCGCCGCTCTGGTAAAGTGACAAGCCAAAATGAAAAGTGGGGAACGGACAGACACACTCGCCCACTTAGGGTCCCGTACAAACAATTGGAGGTCTCGAGCTTTTTCTGAAATTCAATCTTAGCTTAGTCAGAGTCCTTTCATCTGATACCTCACATGAACTAGCGACTTTAACATCAAATTTTGCCCCCTTTTAAGATTATTATTTTTTAAGATTTAACTATAAATATATAGTTATCAGATTTTTTCCTCAAGTAGATGCTAGCTATAATTCTAAGTTAACCGGAAGTGCCTTATTATTTATGATTCTTTTTATGGTGTCGAAGTGCGCGTTTTTTGCGATATAGACGGCCATATTTTTTTAAGTAAATGTAGAAATACGTTATAAGGATCGTCTCATAAGGATCCTTAAAAGGTACGGAAAACTAATATAACCCTAATATTAAAAATAAAATATAAATATTTCCCACCCACACTGTCCACCTTAGTTATAATTTTTCCGACGCCACTATACGAGAAATACTATACAAAGATTTATCTCCAATTCAGATTGAGTGCGTACATTGTAAGCAATACGTACCATCTGAGCATCCAATGTTTACTTACGATCGATGCTTCTTCAATTTCACGCGGTATTTACTCTCTCTGAACACTGACATATGCTGTGTTTGGAATTGGGGAAGTAGTTGGGCGAGTTTCTGGAGTTAAAAATAAAATAATTATAATTTAAAAAAATGTTGTATTATTGAGTTTGTAAATGTGAAGGTTGTGAGTTCGATTCCTACTCAGGGGAATTAATTATTTTCGTTTATTCGTTTTGGTGACAAGACAAAGCGTGCCGTTAAGTTCCACTTATTAATACTAGTTCTAGGTTCCTTTTCCTTACTGTAGGGCAAGTGTGGTGGGTAAGGGTGTGTGGGAAATACCATGAAATTGTATATTGTCTTTCAGTGGCTAGGGGGACAAGTTCTTATAGTAAAAAATATCTACAAATAAAAAAGGAAACATGTTTCCTAGATTCAAACTCATATTCAATTAAGCTAATACAACACTAAATAATCCAAGAAAATATTTCATTCCAACCAAGACTTTTTGTTTTCTCATGCGACATTGATGAGGACGAGGCTGTATTGACAATTGAGACATGCCAGGAAAACAATCGAACAGATTTCCAGAATAAGATGGCAATTAAGCCTGATTTGCATATACCTAGAGGTATGCGTGTGTTTGGTGATACCTTGATTGAGGAGCACGTCCATGTTTGACTATACAGTTTCGTCAATAGGTTAATTAAAGTCTATTGGAAATGTCTTAAGATTTAAATCATTTATTAGATACCTTTTATAGTGTGAAATTTTGTATAAAATTTTCGAACCGAAATCGAAACGTTTCGAATAATTGGCATCTTAGTAATTCTTTGTAATTAAACGGAGTTTTATAAATTGATTTCTATTATGTTCACACCGAATCCCGTATAAGTATTGTAGGTAGAATAAAGGCACTCTGCTCTCTGTTCCCGCCTGGATTTAGGACGTGTGCTCAGTGGTGGATCTTAACACCATATTTTCTAAGATTAAGAGCGGAGAAATTAAAACAATTCATTCCACAACTATTGTTTTTACAGTCACACTCTGACCCATTACCTTATGGCCTCTATAAATTGATGATCTAAATAAAACATAGGCACTATGCCAAACTAATGCTAAGCCATACGTTTACTTGATCCTAGGAATAACTGATATATTTCAAAATTTAGTCTACATTTCAGCTTCTAGGCAAACATTTCAGCTTTGAGCCTAGTAGTAGCTCAGGGGTAAAGCTCACGCAAGCGAAGGTAAAAGCGACAGGTAGTGAGTTTAATTCCAACTCGAGTAAACGAGATATTTAATATTTTCATTTTCTTGCATTGGACACTCAACTAAAAATGCCTTCAGAATACGGCGGGAAGTGAACAACGGATCTTAATGAGAACGGAGTGTCTTTATTCTAGTTTCCCACGTTCCCTCTGCGAACACTGCTATGCGGGATGTGAAGATAAAAAAAATAAAAATACGCAAAACTATATTTTATTTACATTATCATTCAAACAAGGCAAGAGGGCTACCTACGCCTGCTTTCCCTAAACTATACTAAAACACCGTTTCTTTTGTTTCACGTCCATTCCATTCAAAATGGTTGATCGCATACATCCCTCGGATTGATTTCTTAGCTTTTACCAAAAATAGATTTGTTCTGACATCTTTTACCTGCTATGCACACACGATTTACAAAATATACGAAAATATTTTAGTAATGGTCTTCGTTGCGCAGTGGCACAAACATGTGATTGTAAACGCAACGTTAGTGGGTTTGATTCCATAGTTCTTAACACAGGTTCCCAGGTTCCCTCTGCCCACCTTGCTATATACATCATGTAGCGTGAATATAAAAAAATGAGTACATATTTAATTTATGTACTTTCCATTTGAAATGTCCCTACGTGTATTTAGTGTTTGTTTTATTATCTATTTTATTGTGAATTTAAAGTAACAGTAAAGGTGTAATTAAGAGGAGCAGTAATTCACTCAATTCTCAAGACATTCTGCGTTAAGTGGCGCAAGTCACGACTCAAAAGTCACTAAACAGAGACAATGCCTAGCAATTGAAAATTTTAGTATCAACAATTGATTGATTTAAATCAAATTATTTTATTATACAGCATTGATTCTACATCAATAACTCTGATTTATCTCTGTTTCAATACAATCGAATGAATTTAAATAAGGTTACGTATCTGTAAAGTTGGTATCTGTATAACAAACAGGCTGAAGTTGGTAAAGGCTGTTCTGTGAAAACCTTTGTGGAGAGCCTTTACCTTACCTCGTGGATTATTGTCCCTAGAATTAATTTATAAGTAAATTTGCAAATTAATTTTATTCAACTAAGATATTATATTAATGAACTTTTACTGATGTAAGAAATTTAATGTGTCTGTCTGAAGCTGTTTCAATGTAAGGACAAATTGGGTGGGAAAATTGGGTGGGAAATATAGAAAGGGTTATTTTAATTTTCTGTATTGAAAATCTGTGTAAAACTAGTCATTATCAACGACTTCGCCCGCGTGGTTAAAGTTTTATATGACACATTGTAAATTGCAGCCTAAGGTTCCATGGACAGTAAGTATAATCAAAACGTTTGACTGATAGGGTAGATTTCCATTTGTATCAAAAGCTCCTGAGATTAACGCATTCAACGAAACAAAGTCTTCAAGTTTCACAGTACTACTATAAATTTCAACATAAAAAACTATATAAAAAAATCATCTATTAGTTAAAATCGTGCATTTCATACAAAATCCTCCAAAGGCTGAATTTGAATAATGGTATCAATAAACTTCGGAACGGGATAACAAACATGGCAACTTTAAATCTCTTCACTGAAAAGGGTGTGGAAGTTATGGGTACCTTTGTCTGTGGATTACGTCGACACTAATTTGATATGTAACGTGAGGGCGAAAGGTTATTTGGTGTTATTAACTCAGTTTGAAAGGACTTAGACTTAGTTATAGATTATTTCTTAGTATTATATTATATGGTCCATTTTTTTTTAATTTCATTCTGTACCTCGTAGGCAAAGGGAACCTTAGTGAAAAGACTCTCCGTTCCCCAGACACCAGACATTTTAGAGAGTTAATTTAAGATAATTTAAAAATGAATGAAATTTATTGGTTGAAGCTAGTTGTGGTGCAGTAAACGCGACAAGGTGTACGTTCGATTCCCATTCGAGAAAATGAAATATTTAATATTTTAATTCATTCGACAATGATGAAACGGAGTGTCTTAACAATAGGTTCCCTCTGCTTGCCCTATGAGATGCGCGGTACTGTGAAAGATACTGTGAAGCTGTACAAAATCAACATATCTAGAATTTCTAACCTATGAGGTTTGTATACGGAAATTATATTCACAATTTATCCTTTTTGACGATGATGTTAAAATTAGTTCTGTATTCTCTATATTTGACTGTGTTGTGGAACTTGATAAGTGAATATTTCTTTCAAAATCTTCCCTTATTTCATATAATATACTCTGTTGTTGTTATCAGAGCGAGGGAATGACAATATTAAATATTAAATTATAATAACTAGTTAGAAAACTGGTCATAGTTAGAGACCAGAGCGGGACCACGAACAAATTCCGTGGCACATAAATAACTTAATTTAAAATGATAACCGAAACTGCAAACAATGGAGTTTCGTCAGAATTTGTTCAGCGAGTTAAAACGCAAATTCGTCGAGTTGTAAACTTAATTATGGCGTTAGAAGCTCTTAGTAAATACTTGGGGGAATTACTTATCTACTCTGATATAGAGGAATCTTGTGGAGGCCTGAAATAAACTGATTTGGAGTGACCACGTTTTTTTGGTTTAAAAAAAATTAAGTACTTTTATCTTTTTTCAAGATTTTTTGTATTTTTTTGTAGTTTATTTACTCTTTTGATAGATTATTCTATCCAAAATCAACGTCTAAGCAAAAATATTAAATATTACGTTTCCGCGAATGAAAATCGAATCCACGACTGACGGGTACAACGCGACTGGAGTGTACTATAGAAATATAGAATATAGATAATATATCACTTATATAAATGAAATATTATATGCACACAGTACAGGCTTATTATGCACTGTATAATAACAAAATCGATACTTAAAAATGGTAAAACGCCCTGTGTAAGTGACATAAAATCAGCGGCAACGGGGTCTAGTGGGCGATCCAATTAAAGCTATAATTGGACTATCGCTACCACACGATATACAGCTTTATAAATATAAAACGGGGAATGACGGAAACAATTACTTAGTTATGATTATGATTTTTTTTATCTATATTTCTTCTGAGGCCGTTATGGTGCAGTGGTACAAGCGTGTGACTGTAACGCTAGGGTTCGATTCCCACTCTGGGGAATGATTTTTTATTTATTAATATTTTCATTTCTTGCTCTGGTGTCGAAGGAAAGCGCGGCGTTGAGTTTCGCCAGTCACCACGCAATGCCTTGAAAACTAGGAGTAAAGTGGTGAACGGCTTGACTTAATCCTAGGTACCTTCTACTTACCCTGCTACGTGGATATATTGAAGTCATTTCGTTATCTATTTTTAGTTCCCTGCAAACTGATATGACTAAGTTTGTTAAAATTGTGAAGTTTTACTTTAAATTAAACAATTTTTTTATTTTTAGTATTTTTGATGGGTGGAAAGTCAGCACCAGATATACCTCCCAAAAATTAGAAAAATGCAAGAGGATAACCAAATTTAGTACATTTCAAAAATATCTGTGCAATCTTGTATCATAAATCAAAATTACGTAATTCCTTATCATTTTAATAATTTTTACGTAACCGGAACATAAATTAAGTCAAATAGATAATATAAAAAATCTGAAGTCTGAAGGAATTTAATTTTAATTAAAGGAACTTGTCAGATTTACTCGAAAGCGACATCAAAGGATCAACTAATTTCATTTAATTTGTTTAATTTCATCCATATTCTCCTTTCTCGGCAGTTTTAAGAGTCGACTTAAAACATATAAACTTGTTAGATCCATTGAAAACAACTCAACACTTTAAATTATATCGGTGTTAATGGTTATATTTGGTTAATGTTATTTTTTTATTTATACTTTTGTCCCTTTTTAGAGTTTTCTTTTCATTAAATGAAAAAAAAAAAAATAGTTTTTTGTCTTATAGACTTATTTTACATATGCGATATTTCGTATTTCATAGCTTCGAATTTGTACACATATCTGCTTAATTTTCGCTCAAATGCAATAAAAAAAACTAAAATATGTTATATATATTGTTTAAAATAAAAGAATTAAAATTTTGTCATTCAGTATGAACAAATTAATAGTACTAATTAATACTTTAAAATGTTCTTCTTTAAATTTAATGGAGATGTATGGATTATAGCAATAAACTCATAGGGAACCTTGTGTTGAGATACTTCGTTCATCACTTTCTTCTTTTTTTCTTCTTATCAGAGAGATGGAATGAAAATAATACATTCCCTCAGTGAGAAACAAACCCAAAACCGCCTTTACAGTCACACGCTCCGCTACAACCCTATCATCTAAATATACCTCGAATAATGTTTTGATATACTAGAACCATATATAGCAATAATAAACTATTTCTTTGAAATCAATTAAAGGGTAAACTTCTATCCTGTATGATCCCAGGCTTCCACAGATAGTTAATGAAGATCCAATTTTCAACTTATAAGTCACTTCGAAACTCTTTCTGTGTAGAACTTTTATACAGTAAGAACTTTTTAATTGCTATTTCTATCAATATAGAACCTACTTATTAGATATTGATGCTTTTGCAGTGCATTATTCGATGTTGAAGTCTTCGTGGTGCAGTGGATATGTGACTATGAAACGCGAAGTTCGTGGGTTCTCTGCTCTGGTCGACAAAGCTTTGAATTCGCTCTACCTAACCTGCTGTGCGGGATAAAGCATGAATCACGTGAAGAGTAAAAAATACAATTTAGTAATATTTCTAAGAACCGACTCCTAGAAATATTATTAAATCATATTTCTTTTATTTTCCTACTTCAATAGACTATCACCAACGGCGACCCGATGCTATCACAAAAGGAAACTTATACATTTTTTAAATTGACATTAAAATTTATATATAAAATATGAATACTAAAATAAAATTTAAACAAATATAGTGCAAAAGTTCCCAGACCAATGCATAATATAAGGAATAACTGTGATTCTTAATCAAAGTTGCGAAGTTTAATATCCGAACTTTTAAGATCAGCTATCCAGTACATTTCTAAGTTACCATCTACCTACATTCGTTATCTGTGAACATTTTTAATAACATTTTAGTTTTTATACTGTTATTTTTATTTAAATATGTTGAATATGATAAAAAGTACTCTATTTTATTCCTTTAATTAAGCCATGGTGTTAAGACACACAAGACATTTATTAATAT
The DNA here is from genome assembly GCA_013403645.1 of Heliconius nattereri. Classification (NCBI taxonomy): domain Eukaryota; kingdom Metazoa; phylum Arthropoda; class Insecta; order Lepidoptera; family Nymphalidae; genus Heliconius; species Heliconius nattereri. The sequence goes on along the minus strand of JAAIXI010000245.1, from coordinate 2,065,624 downwards.
CCTAAGATCTATGTGAGATCCGGAAAATGGATTATAGTAATTAGTGAAACATACTTTATGTGTGTGGGGCAGTGACACAGCGTCTGACTGTAGACTTGCAGTGCGTGTTCGATTCCCGAGTAACAAAAATTAGGAAAAAGCTTACGTGGTGAAAAATGGAGAATTAACTATAGATTCTTCTACTTATCTTGTTAAATATTAAAATATTATTATTATTTCTGTTATAATTTTTATGTAAGCATAAAATATATATGTACATCTTTCCATAATACAAATTAGGGGTGGAAGAATAATAATTTGGGAAAATTTCTCCTTGTTATAAAACATAAATATGAAAAAGCAAAATTTTGATCTAAATTTAAATTATAATCCATCTTCCATTTTTATATACCATTGGCTAAAATAGTTTCTATCGGGCTAAGTCGCGTCCGTGATTGAGTTCCTTTATCTCAAGCCGCACCAATAACGCCATTACGCCTCCCTTTGACGCTGACGCGGCTTCCTTGATCTATTGAAGTGGAGATGGAACTTTAATCTACTCCAAGTAATATAGTGAACGATAAGGTAAAGTTATATTTTAATATTGTTATTATATAACTAGCGCCCTCACGGCTTCGCCCGCTTGAACTACATGATTATTGATTTAGAAGCTAACGTTGTAAAGCATACATTATAAGCTAAAGTTTTTAAATTTAATAAAATAATTACTTGTTTTTTTTAATTTTCTCAAGTAGAGATCGAACCCACAGCCGTCGCGTTACAGTCACACGCTTACGCCCCTGAGTCATGACGGCAAAATTAATAGCGCGCAGATTTGATCCTAATCTCATAATATTATAGACCAAGAAGCCAACAGCAAAACTTACGTCAAGTATTTACAGCTCTCAAAGGGGATAAGTCCCAAATTTTAACTTTAAATTGTTTGCTCGATCCACACCTGTCTGCGAATCTTAAAGTCGCGTAGGTACTCTAAGTTTAGTATTCATCTTACGTTAAGCCTATATTATAAACATGAAATATAAGAAAAGAAAATTGTTTTTGTATTTTAATTTGTATTGAAAACACGCATACAGTAGGGTAGGCAGGTCTTCTTCCTCCTGGCATTAATCCCGGCTATTGCCAGGGTCTGCCCTCCTACTCAACCTACTCCACTTTGCACGGTCTTTTGCTTTGCGATTAGGTATTGCGTGTTGAGTGGCGGAACTAAACACCGCGCTTTGCCTCGAGTGGGAATCGAACCCATAAGCTGTCGCGCGGACTACGCGCTGTATGGCTCATGTTTAAAAATGGTAAAAATATAAATGTAATCTGCATAATATGTTAAGATTAATTTAAATTTTATATGCACTGTCATTATATTGTTGTTTGTTTTTATTAAATGAATTTTACGAGCAAATATTCTGTGATCTGTGAAAAGCGTGAATTCTGAAGTAATTGACAAAGTAGTCTGATTAAAATGAAAAATCACTTTATTGTATTCATTCAATTTGCTTATTAAAATGTTCACGAGTTACATATTTTCACTCTATATTTTTTATATTTTATCATAAAATTTATAAAAATACTAGCGGACGCGCGCAGCTTCGCTTGCTTATTTAGGGGTGCATTCTAATAAACCACGAAATGTATGTTTAATGAAATATTTTTTAAGAGCCTAAATTTTAAATGTTATAAAAATCGATTGCGATTTAGATTTTTCCATACAAACTTTCAACCCCTTATTTGTTCCGTTAGGGGTTAATTCAAGAAAACCATGAAATACATGTTCAATTAAATATTTTAAGAGTCTAAATTTCAAATTTTATAAAAATTGGTACCGATTTAAAAAAACTACCCCTTTAGGGTAAAAATTTTTCAAAATCCCTTCTTAGTGGACTAAAAAACTGAAAATTGAAGAGTTTATTTGAACGCAGTAGGTAATCTCAGGGGCTGCTGAAGGTGGCAGATAATAAGAAAATCGTGGTAGGTACAGCTTTTAATAACCGCCAAATCTATGAATAAATTGCAAAACGTCTAAGCCTATTTATTTTACAAAATTAATTATATTTATTACTTCTTAGTTTACTGTTTGAAATCGGTTTTGTGTTAAAAAATAAATCAAACTAATCATCGAGAGATTGATCCCCATTCGTGGAGATGATATATTCATTTAAATTTATATTTCCATTCCTTTGATATCATATAGATATATCATCCAGAATTCGGCAGAAAGTGGGGAACGGAGTGTCTTAACACTAGGCTACCTCTGCCTACCCTGCTGTGTTCGGGATACAGCGTGACGCTGATTTATTTTATTATTATTTTTTTAAACTTCCATACAAAAGAGAGGATTTAACAAGCAAAAACAAACGAGACATTCACTATCAATATATCTTGGGCATGTCAAGTTAGTATTGCACTCTATACGTAGTTAGTTTAAAAACTGGCCCCCATCCAATCCGCCGCGGTCCGCGAGTAATGCCAGCGTAGAACGTAAATTTCTCTATATTGTTCTTTAAATGCCATTATATGCATTAAAACGTCCATACATCACATTTAGGACGCCAATGGCATAAAATTTACATATTAATTGGTACAAGCATTTTTTTTTTGATAATTATTTTTTTGCGTTTTATCCCCATTTATAATATTATATATAGTAACCGAATATATAAACAGCGTGTATATGAAAACCCGACAGATTGTGGGTTCGATTCCCACTCGAGGAAATAAAATATTTAGTATTTTCATTTCTGCCAATCACCAAATAACACGCAAAGTCAGAACACGGCCGAAATAGGGAAATGGAGTGTTTTAACACTAGGCCCTGCTACACGCAGAGAGACTTTCTTGTCGGTCTGTATGTATGTCGGTCTGTAGTCTGTCTTTCAACACCAATTATACAATAGTATAATAACAAACATATGTACGAACACACGTGCATGTATTAATATATAATTAATCTCGAAAGCAAATTACTAGACATAGTGATGTCTATTAGTGAGAAATGTATTGAGCCGTAAAAGAGGCCTCGGGGGTTGATGAATAAATGAATTCAATTGGATAACCACAGTAAGACCTCTGTGATAGAGATGTTAAATTATTTTAGGTAATAAGGTGATAGTAGGTATTAATTATTGTAGGAATCTAGCATTACGACTACAGACACTCTGTGGACACGGAATGTCTCCACATTCCGTCCACATTTTTGTTGTCTTGTTACCTTCGCGAGAAATGATATATTTATTTAATTTTATATTTCTATTTCATCGTTCTGGGGTAAGGGCAAGGCGCGGCGTTAAGTTCCATCATTAAACACGCATTGCAATATTTCGAAAATTGTGTAATGGAGTGTCATAATACTTGTGTCTTTCTTCGATTCTCCACAGCAGGGTAATAATCTTATAGAATGTAATATCTAGACAATGTTCCCGTCACCGTTTTGAGTGGCGAAACTCAACGCTGCGAAACTAATATAGATCTAAAATATTTTAACAGAATTCCCGAGTAGGTATAGCGTATAATATATTTTACTCCAGCTGTGAGTTAGTAAGAAATACAGTAGTTAATATCGCCTAGGTTTGCTAAAACAATATATGATGATGAATCCTTGTGTTAAAATTAATTCTCTGTGCTTATAATTTATGAATTTTGTATATAAATAAATGTTTATTCCGATGCCTTTATACCATATTTATATAACTGATGTTGTTTTTTTTTTGTATATTTAGAAGCGTTTTACGCTTATAAAATTTAACAAAATGCTTGAAATATAATTTATATTTTTAACCGACTTCCGTAAAAGGAGGAGGCTATCAATTCGAATGTATTTCATGGACACGTGTTTCACGATTTTTTAGAATTCACCCCCTAAACTGAAAATAACTTCATAAACATATTTAATAAATATTAAGCATTAATAAGTATAATTCAAGCGGGCGAAGCCGTGACGGTCTACTAGTATTCTATAAATGCACACCCCAATTGAATATTGAATAACCAAAAAAAAAATGGCAGCCACGCAATAACTAAAATATAATTTTAAACAATAAAATATACTATTTTCATCTCAGAAACGTTTTTGTATACAAAAATATACGTTGAATTGTAATCCTTTTTCTCTTTTGTCAAAATATTCAATAGAATTGTTTTGTTTATTTTCCCTTTTTTAAATATAGAACTCCACGAAATGACAGGAAACGGACAAAAGGCAATTTTAAGAAATGAATTCGTGGTGTCTACTCCTGTAAAACCATAAAAGCGTTATAAAATGCTGTAATTGGAATTTTGTGGGTTCTATCTCCATTCGGGCAAGTGGGATTATTTACATGTATTGCTTTGCGTGTTGAGTGGCAACGTCGTACTTTGCCTTGAGACTAGAGCGAAGTGATGAAGAAGAAATAAATTAAAAAAAAAAATCCTCGAGTGGGCATCGAATCCACAATCAGTCACGTCAACTGCCACACACTTGTTCCCTTGTACCATGATTGGCCTCAAATAATTCAATGAGTCTAATATTCAATTCTCAAATCTAATAATAAATTAAAAACCAATAATTTGTTTAATAAAAAAACAATCCTACACTTCTACTTGAATTGATTTAGGTGTTTGAATTTATTGAAGAAACTAATACTAAAACTGAAAGTTCCCAACTTCCCCGCGAACTACGCTCGGGTCGTCACAGTCCGGTGAGCTTGGAGTATCATAAATTTACATTAAAAATATTATACTATTTATATTTCAAGTTCAAATGTTATAAAATATTATTATTATAAATATTTTCTTTAGCTTCACGCTGTATCCCGCATATATCGTAGACAATGGGAACGTAGTGTTAAGACACACCGTTTCCCACTATCCACCGAATTTTCGGGGCATTACTAGTTAAGTAAGTAATATTTACAAATATAAATTAAAATATTTTTTAATGTAGTTAATATTATTTATTTTTGAGGGCGCCGTTGCTTTAGCACGGTCGATCAGGTTATCAATTCGACCGTATTTTTACTAATTTTTTTTTATTTTTATGTTTGTTGCCTCATAACTTTTCACTGGGTGAACCGATTTTGATAATTTTTTTTTATTTGGAAGGTGAAGCTTCCCATTTGGTTAGCTCAATGTCGCGCCAACCAACCAACTTCAAGTAAATTTGGTGAAAATTTGGTTAGGTTCCGGTTATGGGATCCGGTCAAAATTTTAAGCATCATTTTAAGATCTGCCGATCATTTAAAATCGTATAATAAATTAATTTTTAGCAAAAAGAAAAACCGACTTCTAACAACGAACTAAAAAGTGAAAAATAATTTTACAAACATTCTATAATTTTGAAGTCGGTGTCAAGCTAATGCTACAACGACCTTACTACAATATCTAATTACTAAGCCTGTTTGTTTTACTTGGCACCGACTTCAAAATTATAAAATCTTTGTAAAATTATTTTTCACTTCTTAGTTCGTTGTTAGAAGTCGGTTTTTCTTTTCGCTAAAAAATAATTTATTTAGCGTTGAGTTTCGCCGACTAACACGTAATTTCTCGAAAATTTGGCGAAAAGCGGAGAAAAAAGCACGAGGTTTCCGTTTTCGACTTTCATCCTCGATGGGAAAAAAGCAAAGTGATGCTACTATTTTATCTTTTTCAAGTTGTGGCATTAAGCTTCGGCAAATTGAAAAAAATAAAATAAAATAACAGTATAAGGAAAATTAATTACAATCAGTATTACTAATTGAATATGCCAAAAAAAGAAATCATATATTTTGCATATTCAATTATAAATACTGCTTTTGTTTGTTGTTTTTGACTTACAAAAAGGCTTCAGTAACAAGTAAAGATAACGCTTACATAGTTGTGTGATCAATATAAAAGCGCCGGTTATGGGTTTTATTTCCACTCAGAAGAATGAAATGAAATGAAATTAATATTTTCAAGTAACGGGTAAAATCATTGTCGACAAAAAGATACTTCCGTGCTGAGTGGAGGAACTCAACGCCGATCTTTGCCTGGGTACCACTGCGAGGAAATGAATATATATAATATTCCACCGCGTGGGAATCGAACTCACTGTTGTCGAGTCTACAGTTGCACGCCGTAGAGGCGTCTGCGAAGGCCTAACTCACTTAGGCCTTTGTAGACGCCTCTACTCTAATAATGCGTCAAAATAACTAAAAACACATTTCTTCTGACTTCAGAACTTCTTGTGATTTATTAAGACGTGCTGTATACGTGAATGTATCACTGATGTAATAAATAACAAAATACCGCACCCTTCCCAAGAATTCTGACGTTACAGTTAAAGGGTGTAAGGGTGGCTTTCCATTTAAAGGGGTTACTTTGCCTGTATAGATATTTACATAATATATATTAAACATTTACATAATATATACTTGTTATGTTACAGATATATTTGTAGTTTTTTAAATATTTGCTTATTTATTCATGTTAATAATAGCTAAATGTGTAATGTTAAATCGCTTTTTTTTTCTGGTTTCGCTCGAATTATCAGGAAACGGCGTTAAGTTTCACAATAAAACAAAAATTTGGAAACGATTAAATTCTAAGTTTTATAAATTTCATTCATTTACTGAATTACACTTACAATCCCACACATAGCAGGGTAGCCAGAGGGAACTTAGGAACCTAGTGCTAAGACACTCCGTTCCCCAGTAGGACACCACTGTTCTCCACTTTCAGCGGATTTCACGAAGCATTGCCTGTTAGATTCTAAACTCATTACCGCGCTTTTGCCTCGGTACGAGAGGGAGGAGAAGAAAGTATTAAAAATGTCATTCCCCCGAGTGGGAATTAAATCCGCAACCATCACGTTCACAATCACACGCTTGTGCCCTGAGCCATGACAGTCCCTTTTCGTTACGACGACGTAACGACTTACAATATAAGATTTATCAAAAAAAAATTACATAAAAACTTTAAATTTAGTGGAACAAAATCTTTCCTTTCAAATCGGAAATCCATCAAGAAATTATATAATTCCAGGCCTTTTCCATTTAACGCGGATGATTCATCTGAATTGGATATTATCGAAAATTACGTTTGCCTAAGAAATTGTAACTGTGTCTAATGGCTGCCTTTTCTCTTTATTATTTCAATGTTATTATCGGCTTGTTGGGATTTAATCCTTTTATTGGGTAATTATGATTCATTATTTATTTCTCTCAGCTTCACGCATGGGTAGGAAAGTAAAGGGAGCATAGTGTTGAAACACTTCGCTGCCCACTATCCGCAGGATACTGCGTGTTGAATAGCGGAACTCAACGCAGCAGTTTGCCTTATGCTCACATATGCTCTTGCGGCACAGCAAGATTTAACATTTATTTTTAAGATTTTACATTCTTGTAGTCCACAAGACTGCTTTTTTCAGCTTATTGAAAATTATCAGCTTTTGTTATTTACTTAAACTAGTCTTGTAACTAGACATAATTATCTCAAAGTATTTTATTCCTAAGAGAGTTCAATAACCCAAATGATTATTATAATAATTATCACATATTTAATTTGATATCTATTAAAATTTATATTATTAATAAATATATGCGAATGTTTTATTCATTCCCTCACATATTTTACAGAAATAATACCATATACTCGTATTATAGAATAATAAAATATATACAAATTAAAACCACAAGAGCCAAGTCAGCTTATTCACCAACCAAATAGTGCCTTATAAAAATGTCCTCTCAACCACTCCATCATAACATTCCCTTTGTTTAAACTTTCATTTGCTGGAGCCAAGTAATAAGTACGTTGACATTGCGGCTTGATCAAAATGTCAAGAGGCCAAGATTAAATTATTCCTTATTTCGCCCTCTTTTTACTGAAGCACTTCTTTCGTAATTGAATGTGATACGGCTTCGGTGCTGTTTGAAAAGTCAAAATAAGTATTAATAAAGGCAAGAGATAATTGTCTCTTTTTAATGGATGGTATTATTATTGAGTGATTTTGCAGAAATAATTTAGTTATTTTTTTTTATGGAAAAAGGACAAGGCAAACGAGCGTTCGGGTCACCTGATGATGATCACCGCCGCCCACGACCCCGTGCAGCGCCAGAGGAGCTACAGGTGCGTTGCCGGCCTTTGAGGTGGAGATAGACGCGTTTTTTGAAGGTACCCATATCGTACCGACTTGGAAACACTGCCGCGGGTAGGCCATTCCACAGTTCGATGGCGCGTGGAAGGAAATTTATTTGTTGAGTTCTCGTTGAGTATTTTGATGGCTTGTTGCCACAAATCTTCGAAGAGCATGGACTTTAGTTAATGTCTATTTTATGAAGTCGTAGCCAGGAGACGCTGTTCCCAATGAACAAATAATAATTTTATTTGTTATTATTTTTATTTGCTTCCTTATTTGGTAAAAAGACAAACTTAGGCTTTGGATTCGGCCACTCGACATGTGTACATGGGGACCGATCAAATTGTCTTAACATTAAGCTCCTTTCTATATATCCTGCTATATGTGAAACAACATGAAGTTAAGAATAAAATATGCTATTACTAGTTTATAAGTTTGTAGTGCGAATTTGCAGTTGTTTATAAGCGCGTTTTACCTATGTCTCACTACGTCGCCCAAACCTCGTATTTAGTTAGGTGTGTAAAGACAGCATAGCGGCAGGACTTCCCTTCCATTTAAGAAACATTTATAATTCAAATAAAAAAATATAATAAGAACTGTAGCCAGGCAAATCCAGGCCCGGATATATGTCATATACAAAATAGGCGAAATGAGCCTTATAACTGTAACACAAGTACCATATCCATATCCATATTCTCGCACTTTAGAATAGAATTTGCAAACTTTTACACCCAAGAGGAATCCCTAACACGGAAAGATACTTCGTTATCAATATATGAGTAATAAATTCGACTCAAAGCTAAAATATTTTATCAGTGACTTAACTTTTAAAAGCTTTGACGTAGGATGAGGCTCTAACTACCATAAGCAGAAAACAAGCTGGATTTTATTTAAAAAAAAGTTAAGTTAAGAAATTTACACATAAACGTAATGGGAAGCTTAAATATAAAATTATGATTATTATTAAATGTAAATTCAGATTATTATTAAATGTAAATTATATAATAATAATTTGAAAATTTTAATTGTCTAATCCTTACGGTTCATGAGATACAGCCTGGTGACAGACGGACGAACACCGGAGTATTAGTAATGGGATTCCGTTTTACCCTTCGGGTACTAAACCCTAATAATAGGAAAACCTGCAGTTTCATCTTAAATGATAGATTTCAGTAGGAAATTCACTTTTTAGTAATGCATTATAGTGGGAACAATGGTTCCCGATGTCTCCCATTGTTACAGTAAGCGAGATTGAGTCTAACCTTACTATACCCATATACGAGTATACCCTCGTATACTCAGGCGTAGGCTCAATAAGATTTATTATTATTCTTATAACCTTGTTTTTTACCACATATAACAGGGTAGGTAGGGGGAGGGATTCTTTTCAATACAATAAAAGAATCATAGAAATCACTGTGTAAGTTCTGAGCTCATAACCATAAAAAAGCAGTTGAATTTATAACCTCCTTTTACAGAAGTTGGTTAATAATATGATCAAAATATCTAGAAAACACGCTGCAATATGCATCCTCCATACATCCACCTCAGGTTCTGGTGACGGGACATTTGTCGCTGTGAAGTGAACATCAATTCATATTGGACTTGGTGAAGATCGAATTAATTGCTATAATAAATTGCGGTATGCCTGTCTGGAACAAAAGTTCCTGCTTTCTGTATATGCCTGTGTATATAATAGTTGGTAATATGTGATTGTATATTTTTGAGGGGGAATCGAACCTACCACGCCACGATCAGCTTTTTTATCAGTTCCATGTTGTATTCTACACATAGCAGAGTAAGCAGAGGGACCTAGTGTTAAGACACTCCGTATCCATTTCCAATTCTGGAGCCGTTGCGTTTTAAGTGGTGGAACTCTTCATCTTGTTACAAGAACGAGAAAATAAATATATAAAATCTTTCATTCAATCAGTCATTCTCATCTTGTGCTCCTACGCTACGACTGGCCTACAACAACTACAAACTTACTTGATATTAACAGATATAAACAGCCATTTTACTTCTGTAGCTTTATTGAAAAAATATTTCAATTATAATCATAATCGGTATTTATCTTTTATAGCTTCACATAATATAGTAAAATTCAGAAAATATATTATTTGAATATCTTTTTTCGTGTGAAAATGTATATGTTTTATTACAAATATACGTTAAAAAGATATTTCATATTGAACATCGCCATATTATTTTTAATATAGTACTGAAATAATAAATTAAATGTGAGCATACGAATATGTTTTTATTACCGCAAAATTGTACGGTACAGTCATATCTTAAGGTAACTGCGTATCGTAAGGATGTATCGTTTAAAAGGAATAAAAAAGGCCGTCGTGATGCTGGGACACAAACGTGCGGTAAGCGCGACGGTAGTTGGTTCGCTTCCCACTCAGAAAAATGAAGTATTTTATATATTTTTTCATTTACTCGCTCTAGTAACAAGAAGAAGCGCGGTGTTATGTTTCGCCACTCAACAATTAATGATCAGCATTAACGCGGATGGACGGACTCGAAATAAAAAAAAAATTAACAAAAACAAACTACTTGAAACAATAAACTTCTTCTTCTTCTTCTTCCTGGCATTAATCCCGGCTATTACTAGGGTCTGCCTTCCTACTCAATCTACTCCACTTGAAACAATAAACTAAAAAGTAAAAATAAATTTACTTAACATAATGTAAAACGTATTTGATATATGTTAAATAAAAATAATAGAAAGATTTTTGTGCCAAGTAAAACAAACAGGCTTAGTAATTTGATATTGTAGTAAGTTCGTTGTAGCCTTAGCTTGACACCGTTGACACCAAGAAATTGAACCCACCACCTGTCGCAGTTGCCTCATCCTCCTCAGTCGCATGCCTGTGCCCCTCTCCAAGATAGCCTCAATATTCATAGTTAAATTGAATTAAAATATCCAATCGAATCTGAACCTTCCCTAACCATCTTGCGGTTTCGGTCGTCATGGCAACCAGAGGAGCTTGCAGATCAAAATGCTATAACTTTACGATCAATATTGGTATTCTGTTCATCTTCACACAATATAAAGACAGCTTAGTGTCATGACACTCGCATTCTCCACTCTCCGTGCGAATTCAAGAAATTGTGTTTAAGTGCAGCGAAGTGGGCCTCGTTTAAGTATAATTTTAGTTAATTATAAAAATAAATATGTGTTTTATGATTATTGCCATTTTTATTATACCTAAATATATTTGAAGAATTAAACTATAGAATAATCTTCTGTGTGCTGCGAAAACATCAAGTCGGGTGCTATGCTACAGTGGTACACCATTGGTCGTGGGTTCCATTTCTCCTCAAAGAAATAATTATTTTTATCCTCATAACAAGACTTAGAAGGGACTTGTATTCCGTCATTAAATACGTACGTACGTAAGATCTCGAAAATTGGGCGGAAAATCAAGAATGGAGTGTCTTAACACCAGCTTTCGTTTACTTAAATTGCTATATGCGTTAAAATAAATCATATATTTTGTATATTTTTGTAATTCAAATGCAATCTAAACTTAATTTTATTTAAGAAAATTGCTCCATATCTACGAAAATAAACCCGGAAGTACATAATACAATTTGGAACAAACAATATAGAGTTATCAGTTATCACGTACACAATAGTGCGTTATAATAACTTCTCTAAACAATAGATGTTCAATGTTCATAAACTATGGTTACTAATAGGAATATCCATAGGAACTGAAGAAAATGTATATTAAAATAATATATAGTGCGGATATAGTGCGGGTTTGAATCCTTTTCAGGGTAAATATTTGTTTTGATTTTAAGTATTTCGATTTACAAAAAAAGGATTTTAGTTTGGTTACCCTGGTTTGCGGGTCAGTTATGTTCTACCCTTAGAAAAAAATACATGGACATTTGTATACAAATAATAATAAAAATACTGCATATAAAACTATGTGTTATACGATAACTCATTAATTAGGGTAATATTTGGCAGATCCTATCCTATATCTTATAAAACAAAGTCGCTTTTCGTGTCTGTCTGGTGTTTCTAACTCTTCTTCTTCTAAACCACCCAACGGATTTTGATGCGGTTTTCACCATTAGGTCGAGTATTTCTCAGGGAAGGTTTATATATAGTTTATTATTTGTACATTCTTATGTAAATTAACATAAATACGACAAATGTGTATAAAGTCCTACCCGTTGAGACACTTTGCTTAGCAATATGTTTGCAAAGTGCTTTGCAAACATACATTATATGAATAATCCAGTAGTAAAAGCAGGCGAAGCCGCAAGAGGGTCGCTAGTACTATAATAAAACAGTAAGAATTATTTTCTGTGAAGTCATTTTAGGGACGATTACATACTTTTTAAATTTAATTAAGTTATTATTATTATCATTATTTTGCATAATACAAAGATTCTGCTTTGTATTTTTAATTTCTATTAACTGAAATTTACGTTTATATATTTTCCCTAAATACTTCAAAAAATATTAAATGAATATATAAATATAATATATATATGAATATACAAGCGGGTGAGGCCGAGTGAAGTCCGATAGTACATTAATAATTGTATTAACAACGATTGTTCCGTAATGAGATACTGATGGTTACATATGTTAGCTATACAAATTAATAATTAATATACTAGTCAAATGTATAAATATAGGCATCTCATTAATATAACAGTTATATATGAATAATATTTAATAATTGTTTTTTTATAGCTTCACACTGAATCCAACATTTAGCAGAGTAGGCAGTGGGAACCTAAGATAACTGCTAAGATATTCCGTTCTCCACTTTTTGCCCAATTTTGGAATTTTTCGCCTACCTTATATTTATGGATAGAGGTATAAATATCCTATTCTATCAATATTATGAATGAGAAAGTTTGTGATGTTTGTGTTTGTGTGTGTGGGTGTGTGTGTGTGTGTGTGTGTGTGTGTGTGTGTGGGTGTGTGCGTGTGTGTGTGTGTGTGGGTGTGTGTGCGTGTGTGTGAACTACTAAACAGCTTTAGATGAAATTTTACAATAATGAACTCACTTTATGTAAAGATTTTGTACAATTTTAATTTATTACAACTTTAGTTTAAGCGGGCGAAGTTGCGTGTGAATCGCTTGTATTTTATCCTGCTTTTATAAAATGTGATCAAACTAAAATCATTTAAAAATGAACAGAGATTTTTCGTATAGGTAGGTGTATATATTTCAGTTTATTTGACGGACTTCAAAGTAATTTGCGAAATACTATATTACTCCTTTTAAATAAAAACCAATTTCCAACATCAAACAGTTTATTTACCGTATATACTCGACTTTTTATAGCGACTGGTTTATTTTGAGTAAATATTTTTTTTAAATTTAATTAACACGTACCGACAACGGTATCTTTAACATCAGATTAACCGTGGTGGACATGGACATGGGTTGGACTCCCATTTGGGGGATTGATAAGTAAATTTAAATAATTTTCTTTGCTCTTCATAATATGAACAATGTTAAGTTACGCCACTTAATAAGCACGATTTTATTGTAGAGCTGCTGAAACTGATATGTGTAGAAGAAATTGTTAAAAATAACAGTATCTTTCTCATTTCCATTGTTTATTACCAATCTACTTTAGAAGCATTGCGAATTTTAAGACATAAAATTGAGTGGAAATTGCAGAAAGAAGTATCTCAACTCAACTCTAAATTCCCCCTGCCAACTGTAATAGAAAAAAGAGAAGTAAAAAAGAAATCCCCTACATCCAAAAGGGTATAGTATAGTTTGTCACAAACTACCGCAACGCCGGTGTCGATTAAATTATTTGCTTTGACTCGCGCATTGGAATTGGTAGTGCCTATATGCGACTCGTGTCAAGCATACGAGGACATAGCTTTGACATATTGACATTGTTATATGGTCATATGGTTCGTAATACAGTAGTGTAATGTGGGTTCGATTTCCATTGAAAAAAATAACAAGAACAAATTTATTCGAATAGTTATATTTCCACAGAAGTCCTTTTACAGATCTACCAGCTCCAATTTCAGGTTCATTATGTTTTTTATGGTGTATTTTATTTAACAAATACAGACTTTTCATTTGATATACATATGGAAATATTTTTAATCTGCCATTTTGTTGTGGCGGCCATTTTGAATTAACAACAATATTGATTATAAGTTATTTAATTGTCATCAGATCTGAAGCAAAGTTAAACAAAAGCTTTGGAAAAAAAAAACCCAAAACCCAATCAAAATGGGAACAATAAAAAAAAACTCCGGAAACATTACAAAAATAAACCACCCCTACCCTCAGTACAGAAAAAGCGAGCCAGTCAGTTTCACTCAAGCACGTGAGCTATAAAAACGTACACGCCTAACTGTTGCCACTTGCGCCTATTCCCTCGAATTACCACCCAATAACAATTCTGCGCCTCTACCGCACAATTTTAGTTCTAGTTCTAGTTTAAGTTATAAGAAATGTATATAGATCTATTATAAATACAATATAAATTATTTTTTAACAAAAAGAAAAACCAACTTCAATAACAAACTGAAAAGTAAGAAATTAGTTAATTTTTTTTACAAAAAAAAATCTGCTTCTAACAACGAACTAAAAAGTAAAAATGATCGATCATCTCCTTTTCTTACAGAAGTCGGTTAAAAAATGTAACTCATCGCTGTCTGTACGTAGAAGATATATGAGAGAATGTAATGGAAGCTAAAGTAATGATTTTCAAAATTTATATCAGTTTGTCTGTGCGTTGTTGCAAACTAATCTCAGAATCAGCTTAACAGATTTTCACAATTATATTTTTTCCTTTAATATTTAGTGTTTGTTTCATATCGATCGGTTAAAAATTGCATGTTATAAAATTGGTATTTTGTAGAATTCGCTGAAGCCTTAGTTGTCAATGTATGACTCTTATCTTTAAGATTATAATATTAATAGATTACGAAAATAATAAAAATGTAAAAAGGAACCAAAGGCCCGTACAATCATAGTTAGCTTAACGCTTGTCGCTTATAACTTGTCGTAGATTTGTAGTATGATAGCATCGCGTCCGGCTCGTTAGCGACGGTAATGTTATTTTAACTTTCCCATGATAAGGGCAATTCTCTCTATTAAGCGAATTTTGTTGTGTAATTGTAGTATGTGGTACTTCTCGTAGCTATACAAGGGTGAAATGTTATATAATAATCGATTTAGGTAGTAATGTTTGTAAATAACTTTTATGTATATATGTATATATATATAATATATAATACTCTTTCGTTGCTTATGACTGACTGACAGCGCATAGTCCGAATTACTGGGCTTATAGTTGAAATTTGGCAAATAAACTAGGGAGTGAAGTCAGTAGAGACTTGTAAGGTTTTTCTGAAATTATTACGGAAATAGGGAAAAGGGGATTTTACATTTTACATCCAACAAAATTGTTAAATTTATTATTAGCATAACGCATTATTCCATAAAAAGTCAAGTTTTCTTCATTTTCTAAAAAAAATTAACAATAAGACGTTGTTTCATTACGCCACAATAGATCAATTAAATGTACATATTGTAAAACAAAATGTAAATAAAACAACGCTATCCAACAAAAACATGAGAACATCGAAAACCAAGTGAAAGTAGTTAAAGTTAAAAACCGTTCGAAAATTCCGTAACTCCCCTCCCTTCTAATTAGAGAAACTGAAAGTTAATTACATAGTAATTAACAACCACCTGTAACCGCCCGGGACGATGCGATTAATTGCTTCAATACAACGCTCAGGGAATCTCAAAAGATTCCGTCTTTTGGGATACATTTGGAAGTAAATTTGTTATGCCGACCAGTTTATCTTACCCTATGTACCCTAGTTTTAAGACATTCTGTTCCACATTTTGAGAGACATTAAGAGAGACATTAGGTGGATAAAGCTAGAACTCAACGCTGCGCTTTTTCTTGTTACCAGAATATGAAATTGAAAATAATTTATTCCATTCCAGGGAATCGACACCATAGCCGTCGCATTTTAGATACCTTCCTACTATGCCACGATGGACGTCGTGGTACAGCGGCACAAGGGTGTGTAACGCGACCGTTGTGGGCTCGATACCCAATCGAGGAAGAGAAATATTTATTCACGTTTATATTTCCATTTCTTTGATCTGGCGTCGAGGCAAAGCGCGGCGTTGAATTCTGTCAATCAATACGCAATGCCTCCAGAATTCGGCAGAAAATGGGGAACGGAGTGTCTTAACACTAGGTTCTCTCTGCGTACCCTGCTGTGTGCGGGATACAGCGTGAAGCTGACTTGATTTTTTTTTGATTCTAAAAAGCATATATTTTAAATGTAAGCATTTCTGTATTATAATTTGAAGTCACTATCCTCGAATCCTGTACAATTGTATAACAATGTCAACTAAAGTGAGTCGTAGTTCATAATATTTCTGCCTTCCAACGGGGGTGGCGGCGGAAAGTGTTTTCTTTTGTAAATAATACATTTATGACGGTCTTTAAAAGTTATGGTGCTCTTATAATCGCGCTAATGGCCGCCGCTAATTTATATCCTTTGCTTAAAGTGAAATGAAATATTTTTTTTAGGTTTTCGTTTTGATAAAAATGTGGTATTAACTAACTAGGTTTTTTGTTTTTTTAGCATATTTTAAATGATGTTTAACATGAAAATAATTTACATTTCATAAACTGAGGCCATAGCAGAAGCGTGTGACTGTAAACGTAACTAGTTAAGAGTTCGATTTCCACTGGACGAAATTAATTATTTAATATTTTCATCTCTTCGCTCTGGTTCGAGGCAAAATGCGGTGTTCAGTTTCGTTACTTAATATGCAATATTTCTAGAANTCCAACGGCGGTGGCGGCGGAAAGTGTTTTCTTTTGTAAATAATACATTTATGACGGTCTTTAAAAGTTATGGTGCTCTTATAATCGCGCTAATGGCCGCCGCTAATTTATATCCTTTGCTTAAAGTGAAATGAAATATTTTTTTTAGGTTTTCGTTTTGATAAAAATGTGGTATTAACTAACTAGGTTTTTTTGTTTTTTTAGCATATTTTAAATGATATTTAACATGAAAATAATTTATATTTCATAAACTGAGGACATAGCAAAAGCGTGTGACTGTAAACGTAACTATTTGAGAGTTCGATTTTCACTGGACGAAATTAATTATTTAATATTTTCATTTCTTCGCTCTGGTTCGAGGCAAAATGCGGCGTTCAGTTTCGTTACTTAATATGCAATATTTCTAGAATTCGGCGGACAGTGAAGAACGGAGTGTCTTAACACTAGGTTTCCTTTGTCTACCCTGCTATATGCGGAATGCGTTAAGTAAAAAAAAAAACGTTTTTTTTTATTTTTGAGGCTTTTGCCTTGGTCATGAAAATATTATGGGGGGACAGTTGAGTAGAAATCTTCCCCTCTTCTCAGAAAAGTACTCCTAACCACTGTTTTTTCTTCACCAAAATACCAAAAATGTTATTAAATATTAAAGTAAATTATTTAACAGTAGGGCAAAACACATTAGTCCCTAATATAAATTGTATGTATGCGGTTGCTGACTTTATAAAACAACGCGCGGCGTCACCGTCGTCGTTGGTACCCACAAAAGAGTTATGATTTATACGCTACGTTAGTTAAGGTAGGTTTTTGTTGCATGGCAAATATTGTAAAGTTTTTTTTAATATATAAAATATACTAGTGGACCCGAACGCCGCTACGCCCGCTTGAACTATACGAATATTTATTAAATATATTTATGAAATTATTTTCAGCTTTCTATAGAGAGATGCGTTAAGCAAGCTCATTTTGGGTGACGTTTTCTTAAAACAACAAACTTTGCAAATCGTTGCTTAGCAGCGGTCGCATAGCGACGGTTGTTACTAACATGGCTGAATAAATTGCATGTCAAATTAATAAGTATTTTAATATTTATATATCGATAATATTACAAATATGAGAAAAAAAGTATCCTATGTTCATCCCGAGACCCTCGAGTATCTCAATATGAGTATTTTAACTCATTTGCGTAAAAGACAGACAAACAGACAGACAGAAAGAGTTACTTTCGAATTTATAATATAGGTATAGATATAGGGACCGTCATTGCGCAATTGGTGTGGTATAATACGTGATGATTTTACATTTACATAGGTTCGTTTCCGTCGAGGGAATGTTTGAAGTTAAGAAATTAGCTTTAGTAAGCTAAAAGCTTTACAATGTATCCCGCGCGTGTTAACACTAGGTTCCCATTATCCGCCTTTTTTGTATGATAATAATGAACGGTCTCTTAGAGAAACAACAGCTTAAGGCAAAGATGACGCGTTCAGCGCGACTGCGAGTGGCATCTCGACAAATGGTGAATAATGCTTTATATCTTATATCATCTTAATTACTTCTTAAAGACGGAAATTAAAGAAAAGAAAAGAAATAAATGATATAAATATAGACTTTGTAAGTAATATATAGTGTAAATAAAAAAATTATGAATATATTCGCACTCTATTTCCTTTAAATAGACCAGTAGGAGCTAAATAAATCTATATGCGTAAATTACATGCCAAATATATGCTTTTAGAATAAAGATGTATATATTTTTAGAACGCGCGGTGTTGAGTTCCGCTACTCAATGCTTACTAATGGAGATATCTTAAGAATATAAAAATAACAAATCTAACAGTAAGTGCACTAGTTGAAATAATCTAACAATTTAAAGTAAGAATGACAGTTCAATGCCGGACCTCCGAGCGGAATTGTAATGTGCAGTACAATAAAGCACTTAAATATAAATAGGTCAGTCGTGGCACAGAGGCACAGTCGTACGACTGTCGGTATCACAGGTTAAGGATTCGATTCCCGTTTGAGGAAATTAATATGTTAATATCCCCGCTCTGGTAACGAGGCAAAGCGTGGCAGAATTCGATTTTTCTTTCGTGGACTTAAAGATAAACTGGAAAAATCCCTTTTTGTCCTTTCTTGTAGGAATTTTGAGAGATTCTCTCTTACTGCTCCCCTACTCTCCCTAGGCTACATTCATGTCAAATTTCTACTTGCCTATTGTCTTTTTTTTTTCGGAGTTTTTGTCTCTCAGTAACGGAAGAGTGTTTTATATACGAGTATTTACTTTTTGTTTCAATGTATAAGCTTAAGCATTTCCCACTTCCGAGTTTCTACAATGTTCATCTTACCTTACACATATTAACTTTCATTACAGTGTCGATAGTAGTCGATTCATATCCCAATTGGATATGAATCGACTACCAATAGCAGAGTTGCATTGAGGAAAAATTAAACAGTGGTCTAAATGAAGTTACGTGTTTATCTTATATTAATATAAGAACTAGTATAAAGTAAGTCAATCTATCCATTATTTAAATTTTAATCACCATTAGTCTAAAGTTTCTAAAATAGCCTGTTAGTGGAGTAATGTCAAAGAGCGTCTCATAGCCAGTTAAGTAGTTAATAATTCCTCTAAGGAAATGTTTTCAAACGATGTACCTTTTAGTTAAATAGTTTTCTGTTAAGTTTTGTAGGTAGCGGCGTTGGGCATTAGAGCTCGTGGTTCATGGTATAGGCATAAAGCGGTTTTTTTAAAATATTCTATTAAATTAGTTATATTAAATCTGAGTATACGTATCTGAGGAGATCAGAGCAAGGAAATGGATATACCAATATTTTTTTCCTCGAGTGGGAATCGAACCTTCAACCTGGCCTCATTTATTTTTTTTCTCCTTTCTTTTCATTATTACGCTTTGGTGAAATCATTATAAGGTCATTAAATGTCATTAAATGCGTGAACTCAAAAAAAAACAGCTGGCAGATGTGAAACGTCGTGTTCGTACAAGTAATATGCATTAAAGATAGGATTATTACAAGAATTAAATATAGCATAATGAAAAAATGAAGTATTACGAGCTTCTTACAGAAAATGTTGACTTTATTTAATAAACATTTATTTACATTTAATATNGTGTTTATCTTATATTAATATAAGAACTAGTATAAAGTAAGTCAATCTATCCATTATTTAAATTTTAATCACCATTAGTCTAAAGTTTCTAAAATAGCCTGTTAGTGGAGTAATGTCAAAGAGCGTCTCATAGCCAGTTAAGTAGTTAATAATTCCTCTAAGGAAATGTTTTCAAACGATGTACCTTTTAGTTAAATAGTTTTCTGTTAAGTTTTGTAGGTAGCGGCGTTGGGCATTAGAGCTCGTGGTTCATGGTATGGGCATAAAGCGTTATTTTTTAATATTGTATTAAACTAGTTATGTTAAATCTAAGTATACATATTTGAGGAGATCAGAGCAAGGAAATGGATATATCAATATCTTATTTCCTCGAGTAGGAATCGAACCTTCAACCTGGCCTCATTTATTTTTTTTTTCCTTTCTTTTCATTATTACGGTTTGGTGAAATCATTATAAGGTGTCATTAAATGCGTGAACTCAAAAAAAAACAGCTGGCAGATGTGAAACGTCGTGTTCGTACAAGTAATATGCATTAAGGACAGGATTATTACAAGAATTAAATATAGCATAATGAAAAAATGAAGTATTACGAACTACTTACAGAAAATGTTGACTTTATTTAATAAACATTTATTTACATTTAATATAAACAATGAATATTAATTAGCACAACCACTTAGTTACAATGGCAACCACCACCACGCTAGAGATCTGGCTTATACCAGCGCCTATAGATGTTTCACATAAAAATATAAATATCAAATAAAATATATCAGCTATTTAACAAAAGGTTTATAACTTAAGTACAGTGGTAGGCAAAAGTTAGTAATGTCATTACTTCAAACTCCGTTTGGTGAGTAGGTACGGCTAACTTGCCTTAGACGTTTTCACGTCGCTTGGCCATTTTTATCGGCTTACCGCCTACTCTTGATGAGCTCTGGAAAAGTTTTTGAAATACATTTATATTGTGGTCAATATAATAGAAAGTGAGTGATTATTATATTTGCTGCTGCATGCTGCTGCTGCTGCTTGAAATGCTGTCGTTGGGTAGTGGTGGTTTGTCACTGCGTCTGTTAAAACGTGAGGGTTGTGCGTTCGATTCTCGCTGGAGGGAGTGAATTAATTATTTTTGGTTCCTCGCTCTGGTAAAAATGCAAAAGGTTGCGCCGTCACTGAACACGCAATGTCTCGAAAATTGACCTTGTGTCAGTGTCAAAATGTAGGAAACGGAGTAATGGACGGACTTATCGCTAGGTTCTCTATTTCTACTTCCCACTTAGTAGGAAATATTGTAAAGTTGCTTCATAAATCTAATATAGCAAAAAATATGTCTATAATTTTAATGTGGACATTCCCTCAAACCAAATTTGAACTTATAACCATTACACAGAGCCAAAATGAAGTAATAATTCAGAATTTTACATAAAATCCAATATAAAACCAGTTTCAACGAACCATTCGCTATAAACAAGACCGTATTGTTTGTCATAGAATAGAATAGTATTAAAAGTGGACCAAAAGGAACATTTAATCTATAAATCGAATGAAAGTTAGCATTTTTATTGTGTCTTTAGTTTATGAGTTTCATCTAAAATATGTGTTTTCAAACTTTTTATTATCTAAACCGCCGAAGTTGACTTTTATAGATTGAAAGAGTAGATATAAATGTTTTTTATTACTCTTAAGGCCTTCGTGGTGCTGGGACACAGGCGTGCTGCTGTAAACGCGACTATTGTAGGTTCGATCTCGACTTGGGGAAATGAAATATGGATTTAAAATTATATAATTTAATTCCTTCGCTCTGGTATCCAGGTAATCGCGCGTTAACTCCCGCCACTCGACAAGCAATTACACCAGAATTTGGAAGAAAATACGCAACTGAGTGTTCTAACACTAAGTTCCCTCTGCCTATCTCGCTGAGTGCGCCACATGGTGGATACAGCGTAAAGCTGATTTAATATAGATTTTTTTTAAATGTTGCTATAACAAGAAATAAATACAATTTTAACAATTTTCCTTAATATACGAACAAAATGAATTAAACTGGCTGCAATTCTTGTAATTGCCGTACAATACGTTGTTACTCTTTTTGCACCATCGCAAAAAGTGACCAAGAAAAGGGGAAATACTAAAAGTAACAAAACACAGCTACAGTTCATTAGTAGTTAATACAAATGTGGGGACGTTTTAGTTTTAGCTCGAAGTGGAGAATTTTAATTGGCTTTTGTTTAACGGGCTCAAGTATGCAATTGTAAACGCGACAGGTTAAGGGTTCGATTCTCAGTCGAGAAAATTAAATATTTTTTTTTTATTCAAACGGTAACGGGGTTTAAATCCGCCCTTTAACATGCAATGCCTCCATATTTATGGAAAGAAAGTAAGTGAAATAAGACACTTCCGTTCTCGATTTTGGCGTCTATTAATCTGTCTGTCTGTCTCCGGGCTGTATCTCATGAACCATAATAGTTAGACAGGTGATTTTTTTTTACAAATGATGTACCTATTTGTGCTGCCGCTATAACAACAAATATTAACATTAGGCGCTCACTAGAAATAAATCTATCTCTTGTTTATCACCTTCTGTAATTATAATCTCGGTGCATACCAGCATTTTTATCCATTTCTGCGAGTGAGATCCTGGCGACTAGTAATATAGGCTCTGAGCTTAGTACAAGCGTCAGTCTCACATGATAGTAAATATGTTTTTATGTACCTAAATATACACAACTTTTTTGTATACTTTACTTTGTGTGGAGAAATAAATTATTTTATTATTTATTATTATTAAATGTAATTTTTTTTGCCGTCTTTGTATACCGTGTACAAAACCATTCGTGCGCTAGCCTGACTCGTAGGGGAGAGCGGGGCTAAATTGTTCCGATTGAAATAATTGCGCGGGGAAAAGTGATAGAAATATTTAGTAAGCATATACTAAAAAACTAAAACTTTGGCAGACCCTGGCAATAGCCGGGATTAAGGCCAGAAAGAAGATAGTGAAATGCAATGTGACAGCGCACCCATGACCAGCATATTGAACAATCCAGTGGCACCCGAAACCAATGGAATAGCACACGGGTGTCGTTATTTCTTAAATAAACAGGCTTTGTTCGATTATTTATTGTTTTTTTTATTTTGCAAATAATAGCCTTTAAAAATATGGTAACAATTTACCTCGATCTGTTAACAACTTGCCCCAAGTCGTGGTAAGTTGTTACTTTCCGATTTCAGTCATTAAAAAAACCTTAATAAAAAAGTCTTACAAAGAATGCCCCAAATTACTGTTTTAATTGCAAGTCTAGATATGTAAGTTGAATTTGATCATTTGTATAAATACTGATAACAAGTATTCGTAGAAGTATTAGAGGCAAAAAAAAATCGGAACTTTTGGCCCCGCTCTCCCCTACTTGTCCGATTTTTAGGAAATTCAAAATATATAATTCATAATAATAATCAACGCTTTGCCTCGACACAAGAGCGAAGAAATGGAAATATAAACGTAAATAAATATTTCACTTCTTTCTTTCTTGGGGATTTAACCCACACCCGTCACGTTACAGTCCCACGCTTGTGCCATTGAGCCACGACGGCCTTAATATTAAGTAACAATTTCGCCATTCTCCTTTATATACGGAACACTAGAACGTAACTGTACAAAGATTCTCAGCAGGTGCATTAGTTGGTAAGTGCGTTCACTCCAGACCGACACTTTGATTAATACTGTTATACATTACAACTTGTATGTATGTACTTTCGTTTCCTAAGTACTGCTATTTGTAAGGAACTCGTTTTGTTTTGTTTTTTATTTTAGACTGTAACTTTTTTTTTTGTAAGTATAAGGCGTTGAACGACGGTCGTACTTCATATAGTCAGTTCGATTCGCGTCGACTATGTTTGCTTCGCTAGCTCGATTCGTTAAATTTTTTAAATATTATTTTTTAGCTTCAGCTTGTATTCCGCCATAGCAGAGTATATGTATATATCAACATTTTAACATTGCAATTCAAATATCAGACTGCAAAAATGGAA
The DNA here is from genome assembly GCA_013403645.1 of Heliconius nattereri. NCBI lineage: Eukaryota > Metazoa > Arthropoda > Insecta > Lepidoptera > Nymphalidae > Heliconius > Heliconius nattereri. Next base: position 2,041,571 of record JAAIXI010000245.1, on the reverse strand, counting down.
ATAATTAATTCGATCGAACTCATCAGCACAATACCTAAAACAAGTCATACCTCTACCCAAAAATGTAAAGGTTCCCAGGTTCCCTCTACCTACCATTCTATGCACACTATATGTGGAAACAGCGTGAACTAAAAAAATAAGTTGATATATATTTTTTATGCTAACATTTCATATGAACAGACAAAGCGAAAACGCCTCCCGTGTCTTTGTAAATCATATCTCATAAATCTTTTACACATCAAATATTCATGTATCTCATGATGCACTGTCGACTCATATTTACTTCATACTAAGAAGCTATTTATTTTCATACCAGAAATGTGAAGGAAATACGCAAATTGCTCTATATTATTATCATTTATCTCGAAATATGTTATTTTTTATTCTACTTCGCGACACGTAAGAGGGTAATGTGTTTGTCTGTAGCCTTTTTATGTATGTATGTTTGTTCCAATATGGCATTTTAGAGACAAAACGGGTTGACTGATTCTGAGGATTCAAACGTCAATTCATTTTTCTTAACCTTGCGAGCGTCACTCACAAGCACAAACAAACGTAAGCAATTGGATAATGTATTAATTATCAAAATAATAAAAAAATAGGCTGGAATGAAGAATTGAACAGAAATTCGAAGCAAGTCATGGCCCAGGGGTAGAAGCGGGTGACTGTGGGTTCGATTCTCACTCGAGGAAATTAAATATTTAACATTTTCACTTCTTCCCTCTAGTGTCAGGTCGAGTGCGGCGTTGAGTTCCGCCACTTAACACGCAATGCCTTTAGAATCCGGCAGAAAGTGAGAAGATAAGGCTTTCCGCGATACGTTCCCTCTGTCTACCCATCATAACATCTAGCTAGCTACATAGAACCAACTAAAATTCATATTATTTTGTTTGTAAATTTTATATTCATTTGACAAATGAAAAAAAAAACATACTGTGCAGTATCAAAACATAGATCGCTTAACGCGCTCGTAAAACAAAATATTTTCATACTTTCAAATTGAATAAAAATATTTTGGTATGGAAAAAAAGAACACTTGCAATCGTTTAACTATTTTGCGGCTGTAGGCTTTAAATACTCTAGACTTTTCCTTTTTGTATTTTCTAAGTTTCACTCGCATATAGCAAGAGAAAATGACAACAATTAATTTTTTCGAGTGGGAATTAAACCCACGACCGTCGCGTTCACACTCAAACGACGTCCCTATTAAACCTACCTATTAAAAATTACAAGCAGAATAAATGCTAAGCCGTCATTGCCTTGTTTCCTTTATTTATCCCGAATTTCAGTTTTCGAACTATTTTATTATAATAAATTAAATGATTATAATCTCATTTAATCCTGATCAATATTTCTGGGGATAAGTCCAAACAAACAGATATTTTATATTATTATGTTTTCTTCATCTCATATATTTCAACTAGTTTTACGGCCATAGGCATGCCGCTGAGCGGTTGACTCGGATTCCCAAAAGATATTGCAATGAAAATTCCTCGCGTGTCCTTTTCATCTCGTCTCTTCAAAAGTGGTTGTTTGGGGGTGGTTATTAAATCTACAGGCTATTGAGATTTGTGCTTTGTCTTGTATTTATTTGATTGTAATAATTTCTGTAATAATAAATTCTGTAATAATTTCTTCTGCTTGTAATTCTATACTACAAAATGGTTCTTCTAAAGTACACGGGTATATCGGATAATCCATTCTCTGCTTTTGGTTGCATTGTTAAGATGGTTGGGAAACCTCAATCGAATTTACAGTCAGATATGATTTTTTTTTATTTTTATTTACATACATATATAGCTTCACGCTTTATCCCTAGCGGGATAGTCAGAGAGAACGGAGCGCCAAACGCTACGGTCTCTACAGACCTCTTTCGCCTCGTCCACTATCATCAACCTCTTCATACATGCCCTCCGGGGGTCCTCATGCTTTTTACGTGACCTCCCTCCAGTGTCTTTGATACTGTGTTTTCGAAGGTCAACCGAGGTCTCCCCCCACCTCTCTTACCGCTCACTTTTTTTTATTTGCTATGTCTTATACTAAATGAACTGAAAATTATTAAGAATAATAAATTACCTGTTTCCATCTCCGGTACCTCTTCCTCTAGTAATCTATGGTGAGCTGGGTCATTATGGTGAGGAGTAGCATTTTTAATTATAGTACAAAAATATAATAAACATTAAATCTATACAGAGTTATACATACATTCGTCAGCCTAACCGCGAGTTAAAGGCACTCAGTTATTAATAAGTGCTCAAAAATAATTTCGTTACCGCGATACTCCAATTAAAACGTGAATGCACGAAAGAAGTTAAAAAATGAAAGGACTTCCGTTCCTGTTGAGACTTATCAAAGCGATTTCCTGGTTTATTGAGGAGGAAATAAAATAAAAAGTGAAGTCTTCTATAGGCAGGTGTTGGAATAAAATTCATTATATAAATTTTTATATAGATTGATATTACAAGTATATTATAGTAGTAGTAAGTATATTACATTACAAGTTGTTAGCGTTGTGAATTTATTATAATGTAAAGTTATTTTTATTAGTATTTTGTTGTTAAAATTTATTAGAATTATGGTATAATAATTCTAATAAAGTTGTTATTTTCTTTGGCTTAAATTTTTAAATAATATTTTGTGAAGTCAAATGACACAATTTTGTTATAATTGTATTTGTCAAGATAGTTGTTGATTTGACTAGTAATATAAAAGGCATGGAATTAGTGGTCGGGATTCATTGGATCGTCTGTCCGCCGTCGAGAGAGCAAGTCTGCATACTCCAGCGGCACGAGTCCTATAGTATTGAAGAAACTCTCCACTATTTCTTGTTGAAATTTCTGTCGAGTTTCGCCAGCGCCCCGAGGCGCCGCGTCGTGATACCGACGCCCTTGCGTCTCCTATCGATCTCGCGATCGATGACTGCGGCGTGCGGGCACTGACGCCGGCCAGCTCACCATGAGCGGCCGCAGCGGCGCACAGCGAGACCGCTCTCGCTCGCGCCATCGTGCCTCCGCGACTCCAGGACGATCAATGCCGATCGTCGAAGCCACCCCCCCGGCTCTGCACCCCGCATACTCCTCAACACCGAGGATGCCCGATGGACACCGGAGACACGCGATGTTACCGCGTGCCCTGTCGGCGCTCCGCCCACTTCGGCCAAGTGGACGACCGCCCCCGCACTGACGACACCGAAGCCTCAGCGACCCTCCAGGGCCGCTCCCAAGGAGCTGCCGCGACCGCAGCGCTCCCCCTCCGCGCCACTCCGCGTCGAGGACGAGCTTTCGCCGCAGTCGCGCCTAAACTCGGACATGCTCGTTGTGTCCGAGTTGCAGAAGCGCGGAGCTCTTTCCCGGTCGCTCATGGTGCATATTGCTAAGTACCTGAACGACAAGGGAAAGGAGCTGGAATGCGCCGGCGCGGCTGCCGCCGCCGCCGACCCGCTGTTGGGCGTTCCACATCCGCCAACGCCCGTACGACGACCTCGGCCCTCTGACGATGCCGATGAGGAGGCCGCCAAGCGCGTGTGCGCGCAACCGCGCGCAGCTCCGCCTCCTAACCCCCGCGACCCCCGCCTACGCCAGCGGGAACCACGGACCATGCCGCTCGCCGCCTCTATCACCACCGGCAGCCAGCCGGATGCCTCTAATGTAGGCACTTTTGCTGACGCACTCAGGGCCCCCGGCCCGGGCCCGAGTCACACTGCTCCGGCCGCCATGACCACAGCACCGACGCCGGCTCCGGCCACCACCTCGGCCGCGCCTCAGCCACCGAAGCCGCGCTTCCCGCCACTCGTGGTGGAGAAGCTACCTGACTGGGCGCGCCACTTCCGCGCGCTCCGCGCCGCCTTGGCCACGCCCCCAACGCGCGCCCCTTCGGGCAGGGTGTGCGCTTCTCTCCCGAGTCCGAGGAGGAGTACCGCGCGATCCAGCGCTACCTCTCGGACCTCGAAAAGACGGAGCGCATTTCCTGGTTCTCCTACGCCCTGCCCGCGGAGAAAAGCAGAAAGGTAGCCATCAGGGGGCTACCGGTAACGACGACGCCCGAAGAGATAACCGACGCACTACGCGAGCTCGGCTACCAGGCCGAGTACGCCCGACCAATCAAGGCAAGGATGGGCCGGCCCGGGTGCATCTTCTTCGTTATTCTCACTAACACCCCGGACCTGGTACCCGGCATCTTCCAAATCTCAGAGCTTCTGAACATGCCGGGTATCAAAGTGGAAGCCTGGAGGAGCAAGCGGGGCCCGGCGCAGTGCCATCGCTGCCAGGCGTTTCGGCACTCAAGCCATGGGTGCCACCGCCGC